>CM023825.1:29896677-30139177 GCA_013266295.2 Branchiostoma floridae x Branchiostoma japonicum | reverse complement strand
TGTACTCTCTGTGTTTTTATGAATCCAGGAAGAGTAGAGTAGATTTTCAAGCCTAATCTAATAGATTTTTCATAAAACTTCAAACATCTGTGTTTCAACTATACTGTAAAAATCTACAGTAACGAAGGAACAGTCCAGGGAGAAAGACAGTTGGTAGGCAACGGAAAACACAAAAGATGGGAGGATGATATCAGTGAATGTACCAGCATGACACTATTAAAGAGCAGAAAACCGAGGAGGGTGGCAAAAACTGGTTGTCAGATTGCCTTTGGTTCCCGAACGGTCATCATATGATTAGACTAAGGGATAGATGAGATGAGACTGTAGTAATCTACATTGTATTTAGTACAGCATGTTGAATTATGAAATGTAGATCTTAATTTTGTGCGTAAAGACTGTTAGGCCTCTACCAGGCTTCGGGAGGCGGCTGGAAAGAGTAGAAACTGGCTAAATAGAGAGATAACATGCCAGGGGAGTTGGTCCGCGAGAGAGTACAGTTTGCCGCACCCGGACCAACTCCAACTTCCAGCCGCCTCCCGAAGCCTGGTAGAGGCTAAAATACTGTCACAATGTGCCAAAAATAAGACGTGGAACACAGTTGACTACTTTGCAACACTTTTCGCGAGGTTATGACGAAGGAAACCGTCAGCACACCTACCTGCATAGCAGAGCAGCGGCCCGAGCGTGACATACCCCTCCTCGGCGGACTGCCCTGTGTCTCCGAACCGCAACATCGTCACCGGCAGGACCGACTTGTCCGTCAGATAGCCCTGGAACGAACCAAAGAAACACTTATGTTCTGATAACATGTAGTAGTAGTAGTAGCAGTAGCATTTGTTTGGCATTCCTCGGTCTCGGACCATAAATAGTAAGGACTATGACATGTAATAAGGCCTAGAAAAAGTTAATGTTGTGTTTCCGATTGCGGTCCTGAAAACGGTCTATTATCCTTTGTTTTTCTTCTTTGTTTAGACCTCGGCCGAAGTGAGTCAACAAATTAAAAATGTAAAACTGAATTGCACCAAGACACAAGGTATTTTACTACACATCAAATAATTACTTTTATCTATTGCAAAAGAAATGAATCCATGTTGGAAAGCGATTCGACAATTTTTTTCCTCACTCAGATGTCAGATCGAAAATTTTATGTACCTTGCAAGTGGTCGCCCCCCCCCCAAAGACCAAGATAGAAACTTGCTGCCCTGTACTTGTAGGCACAGGAGGAGGCTAAGGTCTAAGCTGCTTCATAATGTGTCTGTATTGCTACGGATACATAGTCACACGTTTGACGATTGTTTTCAGCCTAACTGGTATGACAGGCTAAAGATTTGCCCTCACCTCGTCTATCCTCCAGGTGGCGTCATTTGCGTCACAGTTACAGGTGAGCGTCGCTGACGTCGTCAGGTCGCTGGCGCAGGTGCCGTCCACTCCGCATGCGCACTTGCCGTCCAGCCCCGTGGCCCCTCCCCAGTAGGTCTGCTGGGCGCCTGACCGGTCCACCCACCAGGCGTACGGGTTACTGTCTGTATAAAACACAGTAACAGAAAGCACACTGGTAAGCACACTGGGACCTAACCCTAACCCTAACCCCAACCCTAACCCTAACCCTCCCCAGTAGGCTAGGTCTGCTGAGCTCCTGACCTGTCCACCCACCAGGCGTACGGGTTACTGTCTGTATAAAACACCGGCACGAAACACAGGTTAGCACACTGGTACCTAACCCTAACCCTAACTCTAACCCTAACCCAACCCTAACCCCAACCCCAACCCCAACCCCAACCCCAACCCCAACCCCAACCCCAACCCTAACCCTAACCCTAACCTTGACCCCAACCCTAACCCCAATGATACAACAACACCAATTACCATGGTGACAGACGCCTGGTCTAGGCATTGACTTTTTTTGTTTGGAGAAGACGAATAAACAGTTCAAAAAATACGTTTTCCTTTTGCGAAGGGGCTCTGTTGACACTCGTACTTGAGATGCTGCTGTCAGGAGGCTGAGTTCGAGACTACGGCATATAGCCTATGTTTGTATGCTCATTATAAACCCCAGCTGTTTACCTGATAGTCCTAAGGCGCTGTGCATACACTCGTACTTGAGGTGCTGCTGGCAGGAGGCTGAGTCCGAGACTACAGCGGCGATCTGCGTCATGGACACCTCGTAGGCGATGGAGTCGATATACTGACCTGTGGTGCGGCAAAACTATAGCGTCACCGTGTGTACTACCAGAACGTTATGGACAACAGGTTAACTGAAGGAAGACAAGAGCGACAATTGCGACGACTATACCTTTACATTAAGAACATGTAAATTGCTCACCATCAATGCTTTAGGAGATAAAAGAGAATTCTGTCAGTTGACAACAAGCTTTGTTTACCAACTTGCCAGTCCTCTAAATATCTCTGGGCAGAAGGATCCATTATAAGTTTAACCAAAATTTTCTTACTGTTGGCACAAAAGTTCTTAAAATGTCCCTGTCACCATATACCGTGCTCCGTCTGTTCTTTTGTATTGTATATGCAAGCTTCCACCTGTCGCTCTTACCTACATTTGATTTACACTTATCGTATCTAGCACCGTACCTATCTAGCTCTATGCCTGAATGGGTTAGGGTTAGGATCAGGCGTAGGCACGGTTCTGGATACGCGTGGACTATCCAGAACCGTGCCTGAGCATGTTTCTGGATAAATCAAGGTTGTGGTTAAAGCACGGTTCTGAATAAATCACGGGTCTGGATGAAGCACGGGTCTGGATAAAGCACGGTTCTGGATAAAGCACGGTTCTGGATAAAGCACGGTTCTGGATACAAATTTAAATTCTACCTGCATTGTCGAATCCCGTGATCTGAGTCCTGGCCTCGCTGTCGTGGTTCAGGATGGTGACTGCCGTGGAGCTGGACGTGAAGTCACAGTACACGATAAATGACGTCAGGCTGCCCGTGTCGTCTATGTCTATGGTGTAGCGGCCGTTTGTCGTGAAGCCGGCATCCTTTAACGCCTGGCAGTTCTTATACTGGCCGGACACGCATCCTGGTTACACAAAAATATTTGAAAAGAGTGAGATGTCCAGAAGGCGAAAAATGTCCAGACTATGCATGATGTACAAAATGACCAATAGACTGGTGGATGCACCAAGTACCTAGTACCAGCCCAGAAAAGAACAAGAAATAGTCATGCCTTCAAGTACCAGAGCTATCAACCAGGGATTGACGTGTTCAAAAACTCATTTTTTCCTAGAACTATCGTAGAGTGGAACTCGATGCCTCCAAGTACAGTAGAGGTATCGTCATTAGATAGTTTTAAACATTGTTTAGAGTTAGACGTTCAAAGGTTAGTTGTAAGATGTCGTTCGGTGTAATGTAGCCAGCTGCCGCCGTGCCGCGTGCCTGCGAAGCTGGTGTGTTACGCCAAAGGGCGGTTTTACCGGCTATACAGATGCAGATATTAATAACATAATCTCTATTATTATATTTCCACCATCACTGATTGACAAGGGAGAGGACGCCAAATTCACTTACCAGACTATACTACAGGTATATATACCATGAGCATTAATGTAAAAGGCTGTCACTATAAAGGCTGTCATGAAAGTTCTGTGCATTGTACTTCCACTACATAGTGACAGGAGGCGCCACTGCATCACACTAGGTATACTACATTAAACCTTTGTTTTTTGTCGGAAGGCAGCAAAATTGAGACAATCAAATTGACTGTCGAAACAACAAAATGACTATTATGTAAAACCATATAAAAGTTACACCCTCCATTACCCAATCCTAACTATGCTGGATAGATACCAGGTAAAAAAGATATCTGGTCCTGTTGTTTTCGTTGTACATGCAGCGTATGTTTTCTTGATGTGTAAATATCGTTAAGGGCATTATTAAGATAAGACCAGCCTCTGAATGCCATCATAGGACGAAAACATCGATCAATTACTCGTTGCTTACCACACGAACACACCGATGTTGATAACTCTGTTTGTACACACGTGTTTGGTGACCTTCTAGTTCTACTTTATCAACCAGATTATCAGAGTGACCAGAACAGAGTTCGGGTTTACTGAACAGACAAATCGCAACGTGATAAACTACCTTGGTTACATAACTGTAGCTGCATGGAGTAGCGACTCGTACCCTGTATCAGTATGTTATCTGAGAATATATGTGCTGAAATATATTTTACCTACGGCAGACTATTGGCCCCACATTTTCAGTTCTATGATAGAAAGAAAGGAAGTTTTAACTTCCTCGTGCACTTTCTGCATTATTCTTGGTGAGATGTTGATTTAATTTACCACAAGTTACATTATGAGGAATCTAAACTATTCTCCAACTCATAAATTTCACTCACCGGAATTTTCGACTGAATCACTCAGTCTTCTTCAGCTTAAATTCTTCATAATGTAATTTACCAACTCAGATGAACTTTCATGCTGATACCACAAGTTACATTTGCCTTGTAACTTTTTCTCGGACTGTACAAATGGCGGCATGTATATAAGCTGTATAATTTGAGTCTGCCGCCACTTTGTCCTGTTTATAGATACCTATATGTGTTATAAAAAAATGAAAAAGAATAATTCCCCACATAGCCTGACCTAAACTACTCCCCTGGTCAGTCCTAATCTTCCCACCTGCCATTTTATTTGTTTTTATCCACATAATGGGGATTAAGTAGTTTATACTGTCCCGTATCTAGGGAACGTGGTGCCCTCCTTTCTACTAAGCTGTCATGTAGACAGATACACAGATACATAGGTTGACATTTATTACATCGCTGACATTAATTACGCTCTTGTCTACAAATGTATGACTAATTGACTTCTGTCATGTAGCGAAGCGACTCTAGCAAACTGACAATGTAGCATGCGAAATAACCGGTTACTCTATCAATGCATGACTATCATCTATAAGGCATAGAGTATATAGTATTTTTTTAGAATCATGTTTTCCGGTACTGTTAAATGTAGGCTTTCCAGGTTGCTGAAAAAGTAGTAGAAATTTGGAAAATAGAAGAAATAGTATGCCAATTGAGTTACTCAGTCAAAGGAGTACATTAACCTATTCGGTCACAAACTGTACTCTGTTAAACCATTCCATCTATTTGTCCAATGTCCACTATTTTTAGCAACCCATGTGAGTTTGGTAGTGACTATTAAAATGTACTTACCAATACTGACGATCAGAAAGACGATAGAAGTTCGTAGGATGTTGTTGTTCCCCATGTCTAGTTGTTTTAGTGGCGCTATCTTCTGGTGTTCATACTCAAATGGCTGTAGAAGAAAATGGAAATGGTGTTAAATTTCCACTATTTTTGTTTACAAAACTAAGTGACTTAAGAATAACTATTGGTATATCGAAAGGGAAGTGGTGTTTCATTTCCATCAATTTTCACAGAACTAAGTGACTTAAGAAGTTATTGGCATATCGGTGTCGTGCTAAGATTTAAGAACAAAGTCTTTGACATGAACACATTCGTCAGTAAGACCTACAATCTCAACAAGTCTACTTTAATAGATTTTTTTTGCGCCTGCATTGAACATGTAGAGGGCACATACCTAGTACATCCTCAACATTTAAACCCTACACACAAAATACATTGTTACAAAATTGCTGTACGCAGATCGATGGAGCAAATTCGCTGAGTACAACTGGAACTGACATGGAACTGTAATTGTTACTTGCTTCGCCACTCACCAAATTAAAGAGCCCCAGACTATGCCTCGCTTGTACGTATCTAGGCGTTACACAGACCGCTATAGCTTGTATTTGTTAGACTAGTAGAAGTTCCCAGAGCCTTTGAGTAACTTACCGACTTTTCACACGTAGAGGTGACAGAAGTAATGACAGAAATCTTACAGTTACAGTCAGTGTGTTGCGAAAGGTGTGGACAGGAACACCACCCAAAAACCAACACAGACACGTTCTTACCTGTACATACATGTACCGGCGTCACTAACGAAATGTTCTGTAACTTTTCACAGTATATCTACAGCGCAGAACGGCTATGTAGTTCTAACGTCTCAATGAACACGTAGGTAAAAGATGTCACTCTTGACCCGGAGTGAGGTAATCACCCTACCTGGTACGCAACTTTCACTGATGCCTTCTTCAACAACCCTGAGTTTGTCCCTGTATGGCAAACACGTCTCGTACGAATCCAGTTGTTTCACCTCTCCGCTGACCAAACCTGCCAAATATTTGGCACAACAACAAGGCCGGCAAAGCAACCGTTTCAAATGCTCTGCGCACACGTCAGGCGTCGTTTTTGTTACCTTTGTCACTTTGAGCGGATGTCCATGAAAGGAAATGCAGAAACAACAAGGAGAGGAATGGGCACGGTATTTGGGAGAGCGTCAGTTTGCTTGACGTTTGCGGCATAGCAACGACCCAATACCTGTCAAAGGAGCGGCGATATTTGTCGGTCTTGTCATGCTGTTGTCAGGGTTAACACAAACACTTACCGAAGGCCACGTCTTTAGTAAGAACGATCTCTTGAAGTAATCTTAGCTGACCCTCCCCTCTCTCTTACAAAGTCTTATGTTCGCCTTAAATCCTGTAAAGTTTACAAGACCACTTCAACGAAATCTTTATCCTATTGCTCGGATAATCTAACTTTATTAACTTCGTAATGTCCAATTAACAAAAGGAGGGTCAATATTGGGCTAAGTTATCGGTACACACAGGTGGGTGTGGGGAGGAGAATGTTTGGACTACCCGGGACTACTTTGGCATAGACGAGGGTCTGTATGGGGGGATCCTGGAAACGCTTTACGGTAAATTTAGGAAGGTTGGCAAAGGTTTACGGTGTATCAATCTGTTTTTCCTGTAAGGCTGGGGAAACAGTTCATTGGATTACATTTTATCGCATTCGTTGGGTGTCTGGCAAATCTAGCCTGAGGATGTCTAACGTTACGTTGTGATTTGTGGGCAATCTGACGTTCAACTTCGTCATACAAAGGATTTTTCTATAACGCTTAAGGATGAATTATGGATAACGTGATACGTTGAATTAAAAGCAACCAACTACGCTTCACGAAGAATTTCCCGACAACGCTAACGTTGGGTTAAAGCGTTCGGCTCGGAACCAAGAGGTCCCGGGTTCGAATCCTGCCATGCCACCGATCTTGTGCCCTCGGGAAAGGCACTTTACACGACTTTCCTCACTTCAGTCATGAGAAAATGAGTATGTCTATTGTCCGTTCATGCGTTTGTCCTTTGCGTTGGTGGCGGCATTAAAATGAGTTCAATAAACTTGAGTGTGCCACCACCATGTCGTGTGATAAAATGTTGAAATAAAAAATATATACCATTATCGGTGTATTGGAGTGGCCCGTTACTACTACTACTACTACGCCTCACGGAAAAGGGCATGCAGACCCTTACAGATCGTGTCTCCGAGACAGCGTGGGTCGACAGGTGGCATGTGTGCGTTCGTCATCGCCATACAAACAGTTGTGTACCATGCTTAATGGAGCAGGGCATACCGGGGACAGATAATGTAGACGCTACGTGCGACATGAACAGATGCCGGGGAAGGGGCCGAGTGACACCGGCAGTGGGAACAAAAGGTCGGCTTGGCGGGGGCCGTGGTACACATGGTACCGGACTCACTAACAAATGAATAAGTTAAACAGTGTATCAATGGACGTCCATTTCAAAGCAAGAGTTATATAGAGTCTGGTTTAAATGCAGTGTCAGGGTATGTCGTTGTAGAACACCCAGACTAAGGGCTTTATTTATTGTTCACAGGCATTGACATCGCCTCGCGTGGTGGTATGGTTAGGGCGTTTGTCTTAGAACCAAGAGGTCCCGGGTTCGATCCCCTGACATGCCCGATGTTGTGTCCTTGGAAAAAGCACTAAACAAGACTTTCCTCACTGTACGGTAGAGTGACGTCCACCGAGCCTCTCGGCTAATCTGTTTAAAGGCTGACTGTCCTAACTATTGCTGAGGGCACAATCGGATTTTGTGTTGCCAATGTGCCAAGACTTAGCAGCACATTTGCCACTAAGAATCGCTTTTTTCACGCGCTTTGACTCAACACGCAAAAAGGTAGCACGTCACTTCGTGCCTCTATTGCATCGGGGTTTCCGTATTTCCTATAGCAAGCTACACACTATAGATCTGAAATTTTCAATCACAATCTACACGGCAAACACAAGGTATGGCTGTAGCCAATTTTTATTACAAAATCTACCCAGAAACATATGTACACATGAAATAGATTTATCTAGTTATTGCACAGCAACTTGTAGTGCATGAGACCGAAACAAATATCCAGAAAACACAGACGCCGTACAGGTCTATTTCATAGAGAAATACACATTCGTCAACATCATTTCAAACGTAAAACACACATATTTACAACTCCACATCATATAAATTGCTGTCAACAAAAAGTACAGGTTGAACCTGAGTATTACATACGTTATAACTTTGTCTGTTAGCTACATTAGAGGAAATTACTACTGTTTTTTTAATTGTCATGTTAAAGTTCGTTCACTTTTGATGTTAGTTATGTTCTGTTGTTCAAGAAGACTTAATGAACATTTAAACTTTGTCAAACAAATGTACAAAAGTAAAAAAAGGCAGCATATTTAAAATCATTCATTACATTGACGACGCTCTACATGTTGTAGAAGTCCTGTCATAGATTTACATCGTACAAAAATATATCGAGTCGAAAATATTTACTTACACTCCTCCACACGCCACACGAATTTAATAAACTGTTTGCAAGACCCAAGTTTTGCTGGTTCAAGTTTGTTATTCCACTTTGAAAAAGGGCTCATTAATCGAACTACCTGATTTAACAGACATATCTAACCTTTCTGTTGACCACGACCAAACATATATATCAATTATGTAGTCAGCCAAGTTTGTTTTGTGCCAACAGTGAAACACGTTACATGATAAGGCTGTTTTTTTCTGTAGTCTCCAAGCAAATCATTAGTGGCAAAGGCGTAAAAAAACTGGCAAGACAGTATCCAATTGGCTAGTGTCTTGCATATTGAATACTCACTGTTAATAGAACATTCTTCAATCAGTGACTGTTTTTTAAAGGTACAAAACAGTCACTGATTGAAGAATGTTCTATTAACTGCTTATCTGACGTGACGTATGAATCTCTTCAACGATATTGGATACTGTTTTGACGTTTGGTTACGGCTTTGCAACCAAATATCTGCCTCGAAATTAGCTTTTCTGTTCGATGGACGTATCAGAACTGAAGTTATGTACAGTGATCGTAACACCTACACAGAATTTGATCCTATGGTTATCAAACCGTTGTGGCATAAAGGATGTAGACCTACATGTATCTTTACAAGTAACGTTAGCTTAGACGTGTGGTTGTATGTTAGACTATTGGTAATATTTATCAGGCTTCGCTACTGTTGTTGTTCCGTCTGTTGTTGAGGTTATTCCTGGCGGTGTCCAGCCATTTCCGCGCCCCCGTCCTGGTGTTGTACACGTATGTTCTGCCGGTAGCTGGAAGGTAAATAATAATAATACAGGATTTAAAAAAAAATTGAACAGCACTAAAAAGTACAGGCCACACAGAGGTCACGAACTCTTATCAAGATGCTAATATTAATGCTACCACTGCAAGAAGACAATTGAACTAACAAAGACTTGTGGGGTCGTGTGGCGTAACGGTAGCGTGTTCGACTCGGAACCAAGAGGTCCCGGGTTCGAACCTTGCCATGCCCCCGATCTTGTGCCCTTGGGAAAGGCACTTTACACGACTTTCCTCACCTCTCTGAGGTGTATACTAGCATTGTATTGTCCTTTGTCTGTTGGTGGCTGCATTAAAATAAGTTGAAAAAAATTGAGTGTGCCGCCACCATGTCTTGTCATTAAATGTTGGAATATAGAAAAAAAAAGACTAATAAGCGCGTTGATGCGGGCTTGTCCTGGTAAATTGTTAATGTCAAGAAACGACCCTACAGGAACAGGAATTCGTCAGCAGTGATTTCTGACATGTTTGACAAGGAGTGCGCCATGACAATTGAAACATGTGTTTTGAAGCATATTATATTAACCACATCTTACACAAATCCCTTTTGTGGCAAAATTTCTATAAATGCCACGAAAAGGGTTACACTACGGTGCTGGTCTATTGTAAGGTTCTATATCAACTATATTACTAATGTGGAGTTTGGTTTCTTGTTTAATAGCAGATTAAGATAAGAATGTCTAACACGGCGCCTTTATTGCACGTTAATGCTCTAACAAGCTTCCAATAGTAAGTACAGGTCATAGTGATAAAGTTGTACTTGTAGTTCTACATGTAACGTTATGTAAAATTACAGGGATACAAGTCTGGTATCTTACTACATAGCCTGGGTGCCAGACCCTGGCGTTTCATGAGCCATAGATTTTGGGATTTTGGGGGGGAGAAAAAAAATGTCCGCGATCTATCACGCCAGCGAAGTGATAATTAGGGCCAGGTTGCGAAATCGGTTTAGCGGGGAGTATGGCTTCTCCTGGCCGAAGATATTATCACTCATTCCCGGTAGGGTCTGGCACCCAGGCTACTTACTACATAGCAGATTGAAGTAAGAGCTGCAAAAAACATACCTGGGTCGACAGCCCGTCCGTCGAACTCCCGTCTGTTCTCGTCTGCGGAGGAGAGTTCCGTCCTGTTGTTGGTGGTTTTGCGCACCCGCTCAGGCTGCACCCGCCTCGGTCTCTGGAACTGGGTAGCAGCGGCCTGGAGGGAACAGTGTACCAGGGGTAAGTCGGTGTCTCAACTTGTCATGACAGCAAGGCAATGGGTTAAATCCTTCCACATGAATGAAATAATTTTTTTGCTCGACAATCGTACAGTGTACAACTATTAAATAACAATACCACCAGACTAATCTATCCTGCATCTACATGATTTTTGTATGACTACAACATATTATCCATTATAACAGTGTAAGAGTACTGTCTTCCTGTATGGATGACTTGGTCTCGCTTTAGGCAGGAGGAAGCTGTGTGTAGCTGTGAAGCTGTAGTACATGGACCATGTCGGATTGTGTACCAGACATATTGAACAGTGCCTTTGTGGTAATACTCTGTATCATCGCTTCTCTTTCTTTACTGTCTGCTATTCACAAATCATGGTGAGGAGCTAAGTTCAACGATAGATGCTTGTTTCTTACTTACCAAGACGAGTGGATTCTCGGAGGTCTGTTTTACACTGTCTTGTTTGTACCCTGTAAAAACAAAACATCAGCCTTGTCATTGAGATGTCACAGATTAAGTAAGGTAATAAATGAATGTAACCTATGTATTACTAGAGAGATAGAACAGAAGAATCGTATGGTCCGAAAATGAGAAAAAATGCACAGATAGGAGATGAAGTAAAAATTCGGTGGACAAAAGAATGCAACAACTTTAGACTAAAGACGTTACTAAGGCCCCGTTCAAACGAAGCCGGTGAAGGCGCATTCAATGTGGTTTGGCCGGCTTCTGGATTCATGTGGCTCCATCTGAACGCTCCGAATCGCATTGAATGCGCATCGATCCCAATCCACATCTGGAGGCGGATTCAAACCGCCTTGACTGGATCGCGAATTGCGTCTGAACGCGCCGATGCGCATTCATCAGGTTTACTTTGCATATCAACCCGGTCATTGACCTCGGGGTCCGCAGATAACAAGTGGTGGCGTCGGCAACGAATTCTTACAAGGGCCACCCGTAGCCTGCGTCTCCTTCGTACTCCTCTGAGCCGGTTGCAAGCGATTATCCATAAGAAAAACACGACAAGTTCTAGGGCGGGATGCACTTTCACCCCTAACCTCTAACATTGGCAAGACGCCACCTTGCTTGTTTTCATCAAACAACAATGAATGTGGCTTAGGCGAATCGTTCTCGGGCACGGTTTAGAAGGAACGTGTGGCACGTGGACCAGATGTGAGGAATGTGGCTTGCCCGAATCAAGCTCAATGCGCATTCGTATGAACGGGGCCTAAGATCTTTATTTACTATTTAACTTTATAGACACTAATAATTGCCGAAATGCCATACCGCTCTGGTCGGTGATGACAGTGCTCTTCTTCTGGTCCGTCCACGCGTTCTCTATCACAGTCGGCGTATCCGGTCTCCGCGGTCTTTGCTGCTGTTGTTTCTTCGGATTTCTGGGTTGAAAAATAGATGTCAATGTAGCTTCAAAGGAACAAACTTTGTTGAACAGGTGTATATAACCTGTGTTCTAAAACCCTTGTCACACATAGCCTCGGACCATGGCCTCCCGATCTTCTCCAGACCATGGTTGGCAGCTGGTCGTGAGCAAGGTCATCTGTGGTTGGGAATTAATTGGCGAGCTTTCCTACTATTCTTTAGAAGTCGTACGTACCAGTCATTTGAAAAATAAATCTTGGCAAAGATGCGATCAGAGGAGAAACCTGGGGGTAGAATAGGATGGATTCCAGACTACTCCCAACCCAGCGCCGACCTTAGCTAAGGAAGGTCCTGAATGTGTGACATCGGCTTTGGAGATTGTATGATGAAGAATTGTTATCAGATCTTCTGTGGTGCCCCAACGATCAAATAATTAGACTAAGGAATATACTAGATAAAATTATCAATGTATCAATGACAGTAATTTGGTTCTATCTCAGTTGAAGCCTACGGTACCAAGGTTTGCCTATGACAGTAATATGGTGAACTTTACTGCTAGTATTTCAGCTGAAGCTTACGGTACCACGTTATTCCTCTATTGTCAGATCTGACCAAGCTACGTACTTGTTTTTCCTGCAGCACCAGACGATGAGCACGATGAGCAGTACGAACAGGATGACTGCGAACACGGAGCACAGCACGATAGTCAGGATGCCGTACCACGTGTCGTAGAACGGCGTGGACACAGCGGTCGTCGGGAAAGCCTCCTCTACCTGTACAAAATATAGGTGGGTCAGTCTACCTTCTGTATTGTCCTAATGTTGCACAATGTCGGTCTATTGAAAGCCCTTAGTTACTATTCTACCTCTTTAAAACACCACGTAGCAATATTCCAAAATTTTTTTAGTAATCACAAGGTTTAGGAGATGTAACACTTATTCTTGATCCTACATCCTGCGTCTTTCCAAATGGTACCATAGAACCAAACATGGCCCTACATGTAGCTATTTTCATGTTTTCCAGTGTGTTTTTGGCGACCTCTCAGGGGCGGAGCATATTCCATTCATGTCAGTATCGATAGATGACGTTTTATCATAATATTATGTTAACGATATATGTCCACATATTCTTCAAGTACTGATATAAAAAAAACTGAGGAATATGATGTTTTTCAAAACATGGTGTTACTATCGTACTCGTACTATGCAAGATCCTTGAGCTAGTGTATGCGTGCTGGTTAAGGTCCCCAGTGCTTAGTGCAGAGTTAGGCGTAAAAACGATAACGATATCCGTCCAAATAATCCTATATTGATGTAATAAGCTAAAGGATACGATATTATAACCAAGTAGTACTACCGTACACTGTACAAAGACCCTTACGTTAGTGATGGCGTACTGGTTGAAGTCCCCTGTAGTTAGTGCGGAGTTCGGCGTGCCGGTGGAGTCAGCCTGGAGAACATCCAGAACCTGCTGGGCCGTCAGGAAGTCCTTGGTCTGGTCTATGGCGGCGTAGCTGTCCGTGTCGTTGTTAGCCAGCGCGTAGATAGTCACAACTGTCGAGTCACTGTAAGAAGAATAAAAATTTGGAAAAAATTAATGTTTATGTACGTTAGAACAAGTCGAGTCAGGCCCTCAAATTAGTTGTTCTCTTTTACTATATGAACGTCTTTTTTAAAAGCATGTCACCCTAAAAAATATACACATATGCATTTAGTTTTTAGGCAAGTGTTCACGCAAATAAAGAAGTAGAATAGTACACGCTTTAATAAGAAATTTTGTCGATGTCTATATTGAATTCGAAAATTTAGATTCGCGGTATTTGCAGAGACCCTTGCACCACGGATTAATTTCCTTCGGGTATTTTTGTCGTAATTGTGCCCCCCCTCCCCACACGCATCTCCAAGCCGAGTTCAGATAAATAGATACAGAAAAAAAAAGTTGCGTTTCTGCCAGACTGGATTCCGGCAGTCAAATAATTACAAAGATTGTTAAACACTCACGTCTGCAACAGCCGCCTCCTGGCCGTGGTGGAGCAGGTCGTGAAGGAGATCCCGGCCCGTCCGGGTGAGAAGAGCACCGACAGAGAGCTGAGAAAGGCCGCCTGGGCGAAGCTGGCGCACGGGATGGTCAGGGTCAAGTTCACACACGTGTCCTGCACGTCATACGTGTCCACCCGGATGTACCCCAGGTCTGAGGACAGCTGAGGGGAACCTGTGAACGGGAAATGGTGAAGTTAATGGGGAGTCGAAAACTGCTTTCCTAGATTGCCCGACGCCAGAGCAATTGTAAAAGACACGTTGCATATACTAAGACACAAAGGCCAAAACAAGTTTTAAGACTTTCTGGAATTCCGGAAGCATTTTGGGTTTTTGTGGGAATGTATTGTAACTTGGTATACATTCCTAGCGACCTTATACAACATCCTACCACCCAGGGCGTACTGGGTCACGATCCTGTCAATCAACTGAAACATTTCCGCCCCCTTACTTACAATCCTTGCTGCTGAGGACGAAATACACCCCCCTGTCGAACCATCGCCACCCCAAACAATACCTCCGTCTCTGAAGTAACAACAACAAAAAGAAGATCAGAATAAAAACATTTCTTTACCCCCGTCTCTTGTAATGGCTCTGGCCACGATCTTCACATCCTTCTCCAGGTTACCCGACCCGGCAAGCCTCTTGAAGTTCCCGCTGAAGGGCTCCATGGTGAAGAACTCGGTTTGGTCCACCAGGGAAAAGATGATCTCGGCGTTGGTGGTGATGTCTGCGTCTGTAGCCGACACTGTCGTCAGGACCTCCGTACTGGTGGAGTCATATGGCAGCTCAAGACTGGAGAGGGACAGAAAAATAAGAACGTCATTGTTATTGGGAGGATTTTGAGGAGCTTACAATTGGTACATGGTGGAGTAATGGCAGCTTTCCGATGCTCTAATGACCTCAATAAGACAGAGGTTGCCCCAGCTGCAGCCAACAGTAAGGTTATGCACCACTCACAGCGGGAAGAGTTTGGATATGATTATCCTTCTGTAGTATCTAGTGATTGCTACCAGTATGCAGAGTTTACCCTTTGAGACCACAATAACCCCGATGCAAACAAAAATGTTTTAGGGTCAACACATGTAGTGGTTCACAGGTAGGTGGCACAACGAAGTTCCTTTATTGTGCTGATACCTGGTATTGTTAAGAATGTTACAAATACAAATCAATTGTACTGCGTAACTGCAAAAGGTGTCAGTACCAGTAATTGTAATCCGCCAAAATGAAACTGCATTGAAATGAATGCTTACCTGTAGAAGTCCGGGTTGAAGACTGGCGGATTGTCGTTCAGGTCCGTGACGTTGACCCTGACCGTCGTCGTGCCGGTCAGAGTCGGGGTCCCGCCGTCCGTCGCGACCACGACAAACGTCACGATCGCGTCAGCCTCCCGATCCAGGGACGACCCGATGGTGATTTGTCCCGAGCTTGAGTCGATGTTGAAGTAGTTCAGCCCCGTTGTGCTGGTGTTGGAGATGCTGTAGGTAATCGCAGCGTTGGTTCCGTTGTCTGCGTCAGTCGCTGTAACAGTCAGCACACTCAGACCCGTGTTGCTGTTCTCAACGTACTCGGTCTCGTAGAGTGTTTGTGTAAAGATGGGGTTGTTGTCGTTGACGTCTACGACTATGATCAAGACAGTGACGCTGTTCTGCAATGCAGGGTTTCCTAAGTCTGTTACCTGTACTGTAAGGGTGTAGTTCGTGATAGCCTCTCTGTCCAGTGCACCGTTCACGGTAATGTTACCGGTAGTATCCACTATGGCGAACTGGTTACTCACGTCTCCACCGGTTATAGTGTACCTGAGGTCGGCGTTGTTGGAGATATCGATGTCGCTTGCGCTGATGTTTCCCACGCTGGCGCCAATCGCAGCGTCCTCGGAGATGTAAAACGTGTAGTTTGCGTCAGACCAGAGCGCAGTGTTGTCGTTCACGTCGAGAACCGTCACGTACACCGTAACGGTGGCGGACAGGCTCGGGCTGCCTCCATCGTAAGCCCGTAGCGTGATGTTGTACGTGTCGTTGCTCTCCCGATCGAGCGACGACGCCAGGAGGAGAGGACCATCAGCCTGGTTGACGACGAACTTGTTTTCTTGGTTGCCGCCTATGATGGTGTAGGACACTTGTGCGTTTGTGCCGGAGTCGGCATCGGTTGCGGTAACGTCGGCTACCGTAGACCCAACAGCGATATCTTCGTACACAGAAACGACGTAAGGATCGGAGGAGAAAACGGGGAAGTTGTCGTTGACGTCCAGAACGTTTACTGTGACTGTAGCTGTGGCGTTTAGAGAAGGACTACCGCCGTCATAGACGAACACATCCAGGATGTACTGATCGGTAGTCTCCCTGTCCAAACTCGACACCACGCTGACTTCCCCGTTGGCGTCTATTGAGAACTGGCTCTGTGGATCACCGTTAGTTATGTTGTACGTCAGAGCAGCGTTCGTACCACTGTCTGCATCGTTTGCCCTTAACATGTAGAACGCGCTATTAACGGCTACGTCCTCGTTGATGTTGATAATGTAGTTATCTGGGTTGAAGATGGGAGAGTTGTCATTTTCGTCCGTGACCCAAATCGTCACTCCTACCACACTTGACAGAACCGGGGAGCCTTGATCCGCGGCCTTGACTGTAAGGTAGTACCAGTCCTGCGTCTCTCGGTCAAGGTTGGCCGTGTTAGTGGTGATATCACCGGTGCTGGAATCGATTACGAAGTTAGAGCTGCCGTACACGATGCTGTACACCACGTCGGCGTTTGTGCCGGCGTCTATATCAGTAGCTACCATCGTTGTCACCAAGGTCCCACTCGGAACGTTCTCCGTGACGAAGACGTTAAACTGGTCAGCCGAAAACGTCGGTTTGTTGTCGTTGACGTCCGATACGGTGATGGTTACCTGCATGGTGTCGTTCATGGTGTTGGCGTCGGCGGCGTCGTGGTCGTAAACCGTGATGGTCAGGACATAGGAAGCGTTCGTCTCTCGGTCCAGGTACGTACCCAACCTAAAGGACAACCATACAAAGTACAAGTAATCAACTGTGTAGTGGTTGTCACAAAACCTCTGCGAGAGAGCTTCAAAAGATCCATAGGCTACCGTGGACCCATTGTCTGGAACAGTCTACCACCAGACACATGCATGGCCCCAACTCTGGCTTCGTTTAAGGGACTCTTAAAAGTAACAGAAATCAGAAATAACCAAAACGAACGGACACGAAGCACATGCCAGCTCTTACTTTTATGTATGTATTTTATCCCATGTATGTGTAAAATATGTATAGATATATGAGGACTTTATCTTTTGTAAACTATATCTTTGTTATACATTTTGTCTGACCCTTACCTCTTCCCTTATGACCTCAATGAAAAGCGGCCTACTGGAGCAAGCTGAAGTGAGCTTCTCATGAATGAACAAAGGTTCAAACAAACAAACAAACAAACAAACAAACCTAATTTCACCAGTGGAAGAGTCGCAGAGGAAGGTCGCGCCGTTGTTGCCGTTCCCGGCGGTGATGAAGAACTCCAGGTTCCCGTACGTTCCGGTGTCGTTGTCCGTGGCGTTGGCGTTGTAGACCAGCGTGCCCAAAACGGCGTCCTCGGAAACCACCACGGTGGAACTGTCTTCCTGGAACACCGGCTGGAACTCGTTCTCCGCCAGAACAGTCACCGTCACCGTCGCCTCGCCGGTAAGCACGGGATCGCCTTGATCGGTGGCTTGGATGGTTAGCGTGTAGAGGCCGACGGTTTCGTGGTTAAGCTTGTTCTTCAGGAGAAGCTCGTCGTTGCTCAGTTCGAACGCGTCTCCGGTATTTCCTGCGGAAATGACGTAATCGTGCACGGCGTTGGTGTTGATGTCTAGGTCTGTTGACGTGAGCTTGACGACCGTGGTGCCGACAAGAGCGCCCTCCAGGATGGAGATGCTGTAAGTTTGCGGGTTGAAGACGGGTTCGTTGTCATTAATGTCTAGTACAGTAATGGTAACGTTGACGTCGGTATAGTTGAAAGGCGATACACCGTAACTGTCATATGCCCTCACAGTCAACTCGTACGTGTCCGTGGTTTCCCGGTCTAGGGTTGTAGCGACAGAGATGTTGCCCGATTCCTCGTCAATGACCCACTTGCGTTCGGAGTTACCGGCCACAATGGAGTACAGAACCAGACCCTGGGATCCGGCGTCGTCATCGGTAGCGTTGACCGCCGTGACCACAGTACCGATAGTGGCATTCTCGTTCACCGAAGCAGAGTACGGATCCTGGTCGAAGACCGGTGCGAACTCGTTCACAGCCCCGACGGTTACCGAGACGGCCGAGTCCGAGGAAAGTGGCGGGTTGCCTGCGTCCGTCGCGGTGATCGTGAGCGTATACTGGGTCGTGTTCTCATAGTTTAACGTATTCGCGAGAACAACCGCTCCGTTGGACTGAATACTGAATTTTCCCTCGCTATTTCCTGCCGTGATGGAATAGGATATGTCAGCGTTGGTGCCGATATCTGCATCAGTAACGGTCAAGCTGACAATGGTGGTGGCGACAGCTTCATCCTCAGGCACTGTGGCGCTGTACACAGTTGGGCTGAAGGTGGGGTAGTTGTCGTTTGAATCTATAACTGTAATCTCCACGTACGTGCTGTTAGAGAGGGGTGAGGTGGACATGTCTGTGGCTTGCACGGTCAGGTTGTAGAAGTCGGTATTCTCGCGGTCCAGGTTGGCTGTGAGTTTAATAACGCCTGTAGTGGTCTCCATTTGGAACTTTGCCTCCCCGTTTCCGTTTGTAATGGAAAATGCAACCGTGCCGTCTGCGTAGCTGTCGTCGTCTGTAGCCGCCACGGTGGCCACCACTTCTCCGTAGGTGGAGTTCTCTAGGATGGACACGGTCCAGGAGCTTTGGGTGAAGTCGGGCGCAAATTCGTTGACGGCGTTGACGGTTAGACTGAGGGTTGCGTCGGCTGAGTTGGCGGGGGATCCCCCGTCGGTGGCCCGGATAGTGACCGTGTAGTCTTCGGTCACTTCGTAGTTGAGGGGATTACTCAACGTCACCGCACCTGATGATAGAGTAAACATTTAAGAAAAATTTAGACGTAATATTCACCAGTCTGTACAGAAAAGTAGTGCTTTTGGTGAAAAACGTTAAGGACAAAAAAGTATCTTAGCCACAGAAACCCAGGAAAGACACCCCAACACAGATGTCCTAGGGAGTACACCCTAGCACAGAATATTCAGGGGGTGGCGAAAAACCACTGTCAAGAGTCGTAGGGAGCAAACCCTAGGTAAAAAGTCAGAGAGAATGTCACCTGTAGCATTGTGTAAATGTGTTTTCATGTAATGCAATGTGCAACAAACGCATTTAAAAATCATCGTAGCAAAGACAAAGGTCGAAGCATCATACCTGTGCTTGGATCGATGGCGAGATCGTTGTTCGTGTTCCCACTAACTATAGAGTACTGAATGTTAGCGTTCGTTCCCTCATCGGCATCCGTGGCCGCCACGGTAACTACTGCAGAGCTGGCGGCGGTGGTCTCGTCCAGAGCCACCGTGTAGAGAGACTGTCCAAACACCGGTGTGTTGTCGTTCACATCCGTGATGGTGACGGTGACTGTCGTGGTGCCCGTGAGAGCGGAGGTTCCGCCGTCGTCTATGGCCAGGACGGTGAGCTGGTAGCTGGCCGTGGTCTCCCGGTCCAGGGTCTGGGCCAGCCCGATGGCTCCCGAGCTGCTGTCGATGACGAACTTCTGCTCGCTATTTCCTGCGCTGATGGAGTAGCTGATGTCTCCTGCGGAAGGCAAACAAGTCAGCTGTTGTTGTTACTTCATTTCATACATCAGTATCATGTAGATTTGTTTGTTTGTTTGTTTGTTTGTTTATTTGATTAACTGTCCTTAAAAATGTAATGGTAGTCCAATAGCCTTTTTGAGGCCGTAGGGGCAGCGGGGTCTTAGTCAACTATGCCTAGGACACGGTATTGGAAGGCAAATAACATCCTTCAACTGCCTTTTACCTCCCCAACCGAAGTCAGATACCCATTTTACACCTGGGTGGAGTGAGGAAAGTCGTATAAAGTGCCTTTCCAGAGGACACAACGTCTAGCCAGGAATGCAAGGAATCGAACCCGCGACCTCTCTTTATTGGATATTGTGTCCGCTAGCTTTAATTAGCCACTAGGCCTTTTGACGCTAAAAATATATGTCTTATCTTGGATAATACAAGCCTCACCTTGGCTTCCAAAGTCGTCGTCAGTAGCAATTACAGTTTCCACAGTGATGCCCTGGGTGGAGTTCTCGCTGATGTTGACGGAGTAGGAAGTCGGGTTAAACACAGGTGTAAACTCGTTCACTCCCGTCACTTCGACAGCTACCGTCACGTTAGTAGCGAGGGGAGTGGTCACAGCACTGTCCGACACTGCAAGTCAATTTTATAACACATTTAAATATTCCACGAATCCAAGACATAAATTGGGAAACTATCATTCACTTGCTACTTTAGTGTTGCTGTATGCAAATTTGTCGACATTTCTCCAGTCTACAATGATAGGTTTGTATTGTATCCAGTGCCGTGCTTTATCCGGAGCCATGCTAACGCACGGTTCTGGATAGTTCAAGCGTATGCAGAACCGTGCCTGGGGCAAATATACGTTTAACTTATTGGATACACGGAGACTATCCAGAACCATGCGTGATCCTGATCCTAATCCATTCAGGCATAAAACTAGACAGGCATGGTTCTGGGTACAAAAGGTTAGATATGGAAATGACGTACCTTGAATGATTATGGAATATTCCTGAAGATCCTCATAGTTTAGGGAGGTTCCAATCCTCAGGATGCCCGTTGTGCCAACAGTGAACTGTCCCTGGGCATCCCCGGACATTATAGTGTGCGTCAGCTGGGAGTTAACGCCGTCATCGATGTCACTGTAGTAAACAAAATGATGCATTTAGAACTAGTGAATATTTTGCTTTGGTTGAACTACCAAGTCTTTAATGTATAGTTCTGTATATTGAGGTCTTGTAGGACCTGACACACTTGCCATACTAGTTATGCAAAAACTACATCAAAATATCTCATTAGACATGGTATCTGAAATCTGAAAGAAATATGTAAGAAACAGAGTTGCGATATATCAAAACCACAGGTTCTGTCGCAGTACCATAGAAAGCCGGCAGGGGGTCCAAAATATAATCATGTCTTAGGTCAAATAGGACAATCCATACATAGCTTCTTGAGTCATGCTGCTATACCACATACTACAAACGGTACCAAAAACATAAGCTTCTAGGAGAGGGCAATAAGTTCATATGTTACCTGCACAGAATATTCGCCACAACAGTCCCAACGGCGGAGTTCTCGGCCAGCGTGTTGCTATATATGGACGGCGTGCACAGAGGCGTGTTGTCGTTCACGTCCGATACCGTGACGCTGACCGTGGCGGTGGAGGAGCGCGTCGGGGACGTCCCGCCGTCTGTCGCCGTCGCGATCAGCACGTACGACGCCGTCGCCTCGCGGTCAAGCTCTTTGTTTACCATGATGTAGCCTGTAGTTTGATAACATGAAATTCGAGATTTCAGACTTCCGGGAAGTAGTAGTAGTAGTACACGGGTTTATTAGTACATACCAACAGTACCATGACGTACATGCCTCCTGGCAGCCGTATCAGGGCTGAATTGCGAGGCTATCGACAATCGATCCATGAGTTGATAAAAGTACTTTGTAGGCGACATATTTAAAGGCCCTAAAACATTCTGATTCAACAATAAAACTCTGAATTGTTTTGTGAATGTGTGTTGGAAGTGTTTTGGGCTTTTGTGAATGTATTGGAACTGTATTGTATGATCATAATGAAACCCGATTGAATTACATCATAGAATGGATTATGTTTCATACTATGATTACACACTACACATTCCTGGCGGCTTCATACCACATCATGCCCCCAGGGCATACATGAAAGGACACAACCATGTCAATCAACCAAAACACGATCTCCGCCCATTCACATCCAATCATTGATGCTGAGGACGAGATACATACAAACTACCCCTAAACCACCGCCACCCAAAGCAATACTTCCGTCCTGGGAGTAAGTAGACTTTTTGATGTTGATAAAGATATTTTCTGTTCTTACCAGTGCTGCTGTCGATGTAGAACTTGCCCTCGCTGTTGCCGCTAGTGATGGAGTAGTAGATGTCCCCGTCTGGGCCGGCGTCGGCGTCAGTGGCCCACACCTGGGTCACGTTCTCTCCCAGGGAGATGTTCTCGGAGATGGTCGCTGGGAAAAAGATATCAGTCAGCATCTTTGATCTTTAAAAGTCTATAAAGGCTGTAGCTAGCCTGGTAGCAAGATTATCGTAGGCTCGCTGGTATTTCTACTGTTCTGGGAGTGTTGCCTGCCCGCCCATAACCATTAGGTTTTTAAAGGGTTGGTTTCAATTACTTCGCTATAGGGCGACAGTAATCAGAAAGGCAGGCTAAAAAGATAGGTTGTCACAACATAGGCTTGTGCTCAGGGACTGGGGCCGGCAAACACTCCTAAGCTGGACCTTAGAGAATGGTCACCAGGCTACAATGTAGATAGTAGCGTACGCGTATACGGAAATAGAGTGCAATCGTCGCATCTTTCTAATAGTATCATTAATAGACTTGTACATGTGTCCTAGCGACCAAAACAAGTAGTACTTTATCATTCTGATATTTTGGGAGATGCCGTTCTTTGCATTCAACCACCAAAGCGATTTCTTTCTGCTTACCCGAGTACGTATCTGCAGCAATGTTAGCTAAGACCGAGTTGGTGAAAGCGGGCGCGTCTTCGTTATAACCGGTCACTTCAATCTGTACGGTAGCGGTGACAGTTCTCTCTGTAGATGTGCTGTCCCTACACGTGACAAGAAGCGTGTACTCCGCGAGGGTCTCGTAGTCTAAGTTGGTGTTGTCCTGCATGATGATGTCTCCGTTGGTGGCGTCGGCGAACACGTTGCCGGTGTTCCCGCTAAACAAGGCGTACGTAACCGTGGCGTCTTCCACGTCTGTACAGGTCGTGGTGACCACCACCGCGCCGTTCGTAGTGTTTTCTCGCACCTGCAGAGTAAAAGGTAGGAAGTTGTTTACAAATGTTAAAGAACTAGCTTGATTTGGGTTCTCGATTCTAGGGTATGGAAGGATCCCAATCTACAGTTTATATGTTTCAAAATTTACACGTAGATCAACGGTGCGGTCACACTCATCGTAGGTCGACTTACGATTTTTAAGCGGTAGAATTTTCAAGGTGACTGTGACAAAACGGACAGCCGAAAAGGTGCAAATACAGCCTTTTCCGTAATAAGACAGCTGAATTTTGCAGGACACATGCATGACTATGCCAAAACTGCCATCAGTTTGTGACCGTACGAACGATGATAACACGATGATATACAGCCTGGCCCAAAGGCATAACGAACCTGGCCAAAATTATTTCAACTGTAAGTCAACTATAAGTCAAGGTATCCATGCTCACCTGTACGGCGTAAGACGTCGGGCTGAACACCGGGTCGTTATCGTTGACGTCGGTGATGGAAAAGGCGAGGTCCACGGTGCTGGTCTTCGCGGGCGAGCCGGAGTCAACCGCCTCCACCTTCAGCGCGTAGGACGTCACCGACTCGTAGTCAAGACTCGACTTCACCGTGATCGCTCCTGTAACAAGAAGTCGGACATTTTAGACTTCCAGGAAGTGTCTTGGGTTTCTGGGAATGTAAGGGAACTGTATTGTACGGTCATGGGGAAATACCCGATTGAATTACATCATAGATAGAATGGATTACTACTTAAAATATACGGTTGTATGACGTAACTCACTCCGGTATTACATTATGGTTTATGTTTCATACCATGATTACACAGTACACATTCCTGGCGACCGCATATCACATCCTATAACCCAGGGCATACCGGTTCACTGCCCTGTCAATGAATTGAAACTCTTGTCTATTTATTTTAGGATATTCCTAGAAGATCTGAAAAGGGCAGGCATCCCTTGGGAAGAGGCAGAGCCAGTAGCTGTCGATAGAAGGTCTACTAGCTGTCCGATAGGGTCTAAGGTAAGGCATCACTTTATCTTATCACTGGAATGAATATATACCTGAGTCTGCGTCGATGAGGAACTTATTACTGGAGGGGTTGAACGAGAAGGTGACTGTCTGAGCCGTGTCGTTGTCGTTAGCGGTGATGGTCATGACCGTTGACCCCACGGCCACGTTCTCCGCGATGTTGATGCTGTATGAACTGACGGCCGAAGCGTCAGGGTCAAAGTCAGGGGCGTACTCGTTAACGTC
Organism: Branchiostoma floridae x Branchiostoma japonicum; assembly: GCA_013266295.2. Taxonomy (NCBI): domain Eukaryota; kingdom Metazoa; phylum Chordata; class Leptocardii; order Amphioxiformes; family Branchiostomatidae; genus Branchiostoma; species Branchiostoma floridae x Branchiostoma japonicum. Next base: position 30,114,741 of record CM023825.1, on the reverse strand, counting down.
GGTCAACGTCACTCCAACCTGTGGAACAAACATATTCACTCTATTAATTGTTTTGAACTTGGGGTAAAAATCGCAACAATGAACGAGAGATGTAAACGACGTGTTGTGTGGTACAGAAATGCTTAGCGTGGACTGTGGAAAGGAAGGGTCCACTTTACATATACATGTACTTGTTACATGTCATTGAAAAATGGATTGCACGAAAGCAGTAAGACGCAGAGCACCTTTTGGAGATGTTTTAGCTGAAACAAACAAAAAATTCTGCCTACTACAAAATTAATGATCTTACAAAATTGACGAATGGTAGCATAAATCCTCTTACCTAAACAATTCGGATTCCTCAACCAATGATATTGACAAAGAGCAGGGTTACGATTAGCCGGTAACATCGGGTATAGAGTACACTCCAATGCGCTGGAGTATTTGATCTCATATAGAGTATCCTAGAGGCATTCTTACCTGCACAGTAGTTGTAAGTGCAGGCACCCCGGAGTCGGACACCTGTACCTCCAGCGAGTACGTCTGCGTGGTCTCGAAGTCCAGGTCGTTCGTCCCGTCCTTGACGACGCTGACAACCCCTGCCGTGCTGACGGCGAACTGCCCCAGACCGTCCCCACCCGCGATGATGTACACCAGGTCGTCGTTCACGCCCGAGTCCAGGTCGTCGCAGGACAGCGTGGCGACGGCGGTGGTGTCGGCGGCGTCTTCCGCGATGGTTGCCGTGTAGGTGGCCGGGCTGCACGACGGCTCGTTGTCGTTGACGTCATTGACGGTGACGTAGACAGTGACGCTGTAATGAGGGTTAACCGAGGTCAGTGCCGATGCTATTTTCATTGTCAACTTAACAGGGTTTCATGGACTGCGTGGTGATATTATTATGCCAATTTTCACATTTGTTACTTTTTCCACGTGTTGTGTTTATCAGGACCTCGTCTAAACTTATATAATTACGTGGTTTTACTACATCTACGTACAGAAAGATTTGGTTCTACACGGCTAATCCAGGCATGCTTGTGTCAAGAGTATGCTGCATAACATTGAAACAGTAAAGTCTGTTATCACAACTCTTCTTTTCCCTTAACTTTGCCATAATCACACGACTTTACAGTCTGGTCTGCACAGGAAGAGCAGCTTTACGTACTGTACTAGTGTAATAGGCCTAAAGGCTGATGAGAAACAGGACTTAAAGTTTACCTTGCGCTCTGTCTGTCGGCCAGGGCGGCGCTCTGGTCAGTCGCCGTGACCACCAGCTCGTACGACTGGGTGGTCTCGTAGTCCAGCTCCGCCTTCAGGGTGATCTCTCCCGTGTTCTCGTCGAGACGGAAGTTGGTGTAGGTCGGCATGGTGTACACTATTACACCGTCATCACCTGTAGGGACATGGACATGTCAGTTGACTTGACTTATGATTACTTGACTTACGTCGAATGCCATCTCTCCTCTGACACTCGAACCACTGTGGTAGCCTAGAAGCCTCTGACTTGCACGGCCTTCCCCAGGCTGCTCCAGCAAAACCATATAAGTGACTTTTCCAGGTCTTCTTTACATGTAAGTTAAACACAACAGACTTCTTCTGGTTGCAACAGTACAGCGTATCATTACATACCAATGAATGCACCTTTAAGGGACCTGTTGGTGGCAAAAGACTAGCCTATACCAGGATCCCCCTAGGTTGCCCCTATGGACGTGTCAGTGACATTCATCGTCGGCCGTTGTACAATTTGATGCTGAAGAATTTTCAATCAGGCTGACAGAACAAGACGTAGACAAGGATTTAAGGTATCGTTTTCGATACAAAAAGACAGCTGCATTTTGCAGGGCACATGCAGGGCCCATCGTACGACGATCGCACGACTTATATGACCGGGCCCTTAACCACAACTACGTCTGTTTACAACAGTATAATGTATCACTATGTACCACTAAACAAACATCTTAGAATCCTTTTGGTGGCAAAAGACTCATATTAAATTGAATTGCTTTCAGTGTCATTTTCACTAAAGTTACAGCCATTTTATCCATGCTGGACTAATTGCTATGCAGTTGGGCAAAGGTGAGGCATTGTTGGTTGTCTTTCAAAACTTGCAACTTCAGTCATTTCATTCCTACCTGCATCACTGTCTGTTGCAGTGACCCTGGCTATGGAGTTTCCAACCGCCTCGTTTTCATTCACGCTTGCGCTGTACGAAGTCTGCGTGAAAGCAGGTGCGTAGTCGTTCGTCTGGGTCAAGGTTACGGTGACCAGGGCTGTTCCGGTTCTCTGCGTCACTCCCCCGTCCACCGCCTTCACGGTCAGGCTGTAAGTAGACGGGGCTCCGGCGTCAAAGTCAGGCACGGTGGTGACGGTGATGATCCCGGAACTACTGCCGATTCCGAAGTACGTCGACGTCATGGAGTAGACGATGTTTGCGTTCGTTCCGTCATCGTCGTCGGCACAGGTGACGGTGACGACCTGCATGTTTGATATATCGACATTACTGATTACTTCCGGGACGGAAGTATTGTTTTCGGTCGAGGGTTGTGTATTTGTGTCGATTCGGTACTGGGAGTTGGAGAATTGAGTCACTAGAGATTATAGGTTTCACTGGAGTCATGGCGTTATGAACTTGGTGTGCCCTTGGGGTCATAATGTGGATTTGGAGTGGGCAGAAATGCGTGACGTCGGAAATTTGATTGATGGTGTAATAGTGGGAGCAAGTTACGGCATACAATCGTACGAGTAGTAATCTACTGTATGATGTAATTCAATTGGGTATGTCCATGGCCGTGATTCCCAAAAGTCCCGTAAGTCTAAAATCTCTGATTTCTTGTTTTAAAGTGTTAAGATCGCTAATAGGGTTACAATATTCACTCTGTAGTTTAACTATAGACAAGAACCATCCGGATTTTAATGTAATGTGTGACTGGGATTGTAAGTACCAGCATAATGCAGACCTAACAAGTCTGCAAAGTGGTATGTTGAATAATCAAGATGTCAAAGATTTATTCACCTGAGTTGAGACGGCGGAATCTTCAGCCAGCGCCTGTGTGTAGACCGCGGGACTGCACACGGGGTCGTTATCGTTTGCGTCGCCGACGGTTATGGTAACCGTGGTGGTGTTTGTGTTAGGCGTCCCTCCGCCTATCACCCCATCAGAGGCCCTGACGGTCAGGGTGTAGCTGGCTGTAGTTTCCCTGTCCAAGGTGTCCACTAGGATCACCTCGCCCGTACTGTCGTCTATGGAGAACTTGCCCTCACTGTTACCGCCCTGAATGGTGTAGGTGATCTGACCTGTGAAGTAGTGGCAAGGTGGTCTCATGGTTAGGGTTGTTGAATCAAAAAGTGGTTCTGGGTTCGAGTCCCAGCAGACCTCAATGTTAGGGACAAGGTGGCCCTTCGGTTAGGGTTGCTTACTTAGAATCTAGAGGTTCTGAGTTCGAATCCTTAGCTAGCAGGCAACATTGTTGTGCCCTTGGAAAACACATATTTCCCTACTCGAGTCAGGTGAAAATGAGTACCTTCTATTAGAGACATTCTCTCAAATGGGAGGTAAAGTCGGAGGTCCCATGCTTGAGGAGAGCCACACCTTAAGCACGATAAAGATCCCACCACGATTATCGGAAAGAGTAATGGTCCATCCCAGCGTGAGTCGATTAAACCTTACAGTATGGTCTTACGAAGCTTGTACTTACCGTACAAAAGTGGTGTGTTACTCTTTTAAACGGTTTACCAGTTATGCGAAACAAAAACAAACAAACAAACAAACAAACAAACTGACCGTGTGCGTTTGCGCTGGAGTCGCTGTCGTAAGCGTCGACGTCGACCACGGTGGCGCCGACCGCCTCGTCCTCGAACACGGTGTTGGAGTAGGTCTCCGGGCTGAAGTACGGCGTGAACTCGTTGGAGGGGTCAACATATCTGTAACACAAGCGGTAGAAGCCCATTAGCTACCGTTATGTCCTCTTTTTTTTACAATGAATAACTGAAATGAAAGCCCTTCATTGTATGTTTATGCTCTTACAAGCAAGGTACAGGTTATGGTGACAAAGTAGTTCTAGGTACACTTACAGTGATGTAAGAGTCTGGTATCTTTAAGTTACTACATCTAAAAGGGCTATGTACATGTATACTAGTATGCACAGGTTCAACTTCTTGCGTACATGTAAGAACAGATGGAGCTTATAATACATGGTCTATCTAGTTGCACAACAAATATATGGATTATTTGTTTGCTATTCATTTGCTATGATATATATTGTGCATGTGCTTAGGAGATATGAAGGCTTTAAGACAGAATGTCCAGGCAATTTCACAAAAAACACTTACATAGACACGGGTACTGTGGCAGAGTTGGATGGAGTGTTTCCACTGTTGTCTTGGACCAGGATGCTCAGGGAGAAAGTGGTCTCGTCCTCATAGTCCAGCTGCTTCTTGAGCTTCAGGTCGGCGCCGCTCATTTCAAAGTACAACTTGGTGTTGCCTACGATAGGAGGGAATAGCATATCGGTATAAAGCACACAGCTATAAAACATACGTCCTTTCACAATCTATATGAAAAACAAACAAACAAATGATGTAGCAGTACTTATCGTATCCAGAACCGCGCCTATCTAATTCTTTGCCTGAATGGGATAGGAGTAGGATCAGGCACGGTTTTAGATAGTCTCCGCGTAGGATTTACACCAGGCACGGTTTTGGATACGCATGGTCTACCCAGAATTGTGCCTGAGAATCGTATGATCAAATACTTCTAGATGAATTACACCATAGAGTACAGGACTATCCTTCCTAGTCTGGAACCCAAACATTTAAACCCAGCATAAACTACCGCCACCCAAAACAATACTTCCGTCCCCGAAGTAAAGAATGGAGCAGTATCGTACCGGATGTAATGGAGTATGACATTGTCCCGTAAGCCGCGTCGTCTGTGTCCGTACAGGCCAGCGACAGCACGGTGAACCCGACCGCTTCCGTCTCCGACACCGTCTCGATATACGTGGCGGGGTTGCACTCAGGGGTCTGGTCATTCTCGTCCGTCAGGGTGATGACGATGGACGTGGTGCCGGACAGAGTGCCTCCATCTACAGCCTAGTGTTTGGTACGTGAAAATTGTAGTGTTATCTTTATGTTGAAGGACTGAATTACAGTTGGATTATGTAAGAAATAAAGATTGGAGATAGGTACATGTAAGCCAACTATATACATGGTTTCCTTAAAAATTGCCAAGGGACGTGGTGACTGACAGTATGGTTGTATATCCCAGTCAAAAGTAAAATACAGTGTTTTTTACCAAAAACACTGTATTTCACCATGGAACACACTGTATTAAACAAAGCACAGTGTGTTCTAGGCTAAAATACACTGGATTACACAATACAATGGATCTACAGACTGAAACACTGGTTTTTAGGAATACAGTGTGTTTTTACCGAAACACTGAGGCACACAGTGTGTTTTTAAGTGGGGCACTAAACACACTGTGATGATCCCGATACCCAATACAGTGTAACAAGGCATATACCCAATACAGTGTAACAAGGCAAAACCACTGTAATGAACTCTATTTACTGTAATGAACTTAGTACACTGTAATGAATTCCATTTACTGTAATGAACACCGTACACTGCATCACAAATATATTTAAACACTTTCTCTGCAACACAAATATCATGGCTAAAATAGTACTGAACACTTCTACACAGGCGCACATTTCTCTGTAGTAAACCATGTAGCTTCTAAACGTCCTTCGTTCTGAACACTAGTACATAGTATAGTACATTTTATACTTGAATGGCATTGACAACATGTTTCTTTATTTCCATTTTTGCACAACATAAAGTCTTTCTAATTTTCACAGTGTTAGCGTAAGTTTCAGGCCTGAACAAGTTATTGCACTGTTGAATATTATCGGTGTTTCAGGTTTTAACAATCCGCTTGGAATTGTAAATTGTTCATAACAGTGTATAGAGGTCATTACATTACAGTTCATTGTTACAGTGGTTTTACGTTCAAACTTATACACTGTATCGGGCTCATCACAGTGTAAAAACACTGTATTCCTCAGATCCAGTGTTTCGGTAAAAACACACTGTATTTACAAAAAACACACTGTATTCCTAAAAAACACACTGTATTCCTAAAAAACACACTGTATTCCTAAAAACCAGTGTTTTGGTCTGTAGATCCATTGTATTGTGTAATCCAGTGTATCTTAACCTGGAACACACTGTATTTTGTCTAATACAGTGTGTTCCAGGGTAAAATACACTGTTTTTTGTATAATACACTGTATTTTACTTTTGACTGGGATATACAACCATATGACAGCGTGCCTCCGTCTTCAGCCTAGTGTTTGTAACGTGCAAAAGATTTGTATGGAAGAAATTCATTGCAAGTGAACGTATGCGAGAAACAAAGAAGAGTGACAGGAAAGCCAGTTATAGAGGTGAATTAATGATGATTCTCTGTTATTGAAACGCAGTATAGTTGTTGAAACAACTGCTGCAATCGGCCTTTTCTTCATTTTGTTCGACTGTGTCTTCTTCCGTGCAAGCAGCCAGTTAGCTCTCGGAGGTTTTTTTTGCAGATCTTAGATTTCCCATTCCGTTGTTTTTAAGCCCTGTCCTCAGGACACGTAGTAGATTTGTGTGATATATTCATTTTCCGACTTTATATTTTTTTGCATTCCACTGCAGAGAGAGGAGTAGGTGTCCATTAAATCTACGATTTACCTTAAGCTGTAGGGTATGTGAAGACGCTGCTTCTCTGTCCAGTGTGGCCTTCGCCATGATTTGTCCTGTGTTCGAATCGATTTCGAACAGGTTTAGGGTGTCTCCACTTGTGATGGAAAACCTGCAAGAAGAAGTTTGAAGGTTCAAATTAGCCACTCATATTTCCAGTGAATATTCGAACATATTTCCCAGCCTCCAAAAAAGTATCCAAGGACAACCATAACCAAATCTATCATATATAGAGAGATGTCACATGCGTTTGACCGAATAATAAACACATTCATCCGTTCCACTTTGTGATTTAGGTGCCCTCCTATTGTACATTATATCTTTACACGAACTATCAAAACTGCAAGTTCCTTTGCAGTACCGCGGAAAGGCACCAGGGTTCCCAAATCTAATCATTTCCAGTTTTTGTCAGACCCTACCAACATACCAAATACTTCTTGACTTATGCTGTTCATAGACAGACACACCCGAAAACATAACCCTATTGGCGTAGATAATTTAACACCATCTCACGTTATTTGTCCGAAGGAGTCCGCGGTGCTATCTGGGTCCGTGGCGCTGGCTGTGTACACGGCCGTGCCGATGGTTGTTGCCTCGCTCACGCTCACGGCGTACGGCGCGTTGTCGAACACCGGTGCACCCTCGTTCACTGACGTCACTTCCACCGTAACCGGCACCGTGGTGGACTTCCGGTCTGCCACCACGGCGGCGCTGTCCGTTACCGTGGCAACGAGGGAGTATGACGTCTCGCCACCTGATTGGGCAGATACGGTAAATCTGTCATTTGTATCTGTTTGTGTGTTTGTATCTTCAGGTTCGTTACCCCTTGAAATAAAATAGTTTGGCAACTCTTTCTATAACCATAACTAAATCAATTAAATAAAATAGAGAAATCAAAACGGTCGATACAGATGTGGCCACTATTGTTATCACTAGCCTCTACAAGGCCTTCATAAGGGGTTATAGATAGTAGAATTTGGCAAAAATTGGATCAATAATTGACCAGGGGAGTGAGCCGTGGTAAGGGTAACATAACTGCTCGAGCAAATTAACTCGTGGTGTACAAATTCCACATTATCATCCCTACAGCCAGTCTAGGTAGTCTGGTAAGACTATGCTATCGGTATTCACCATTGCCGCTATGCTATCACAGCACTTACCATCGAAATCCACGGCTGTCGTGAGTTCTATAACGCCGGTGTTGGAGATGGAGAACTTAGTGCTGGGAGACTGGGATAAGCTGTAGGTGAGGGTGCCGTCCGCTCCGGCATCCCCGTCGGAGCAGGTTAGCGTCAGGACCGTGTAGGGGGTGGATGTGTCCTCCGGGAGGTCGGTAGTCAAGAGAGACGGGCTGGGGTGGGGAACAACGCAACATGTTAGTCTGGAAACATGGTCCAAATCTGTCCCTACTTGATCTGCATACTGTTGGAAAGGGCTGTAGTCCATAGGACGGGTAGTTAAAATTTTATTTTGTTCTGAAATAAGTTTCAACTATCACCTCCCCCTCAAGCCTTCTTTAATACAACCCCAGAAGAGAAAATTAGAGGTTTAAGACTTTTGGAAAGTATGCAATCCTCGGCTTCCTGAATCCATTAATGTTCCTGCTGGCTCGCGGCCAGATTCTGACACCTTTTAAGTTCCTGTCATTCTGTCTGTCAATCTTCCTTCCACTCACGAGCTGTCAACCGGTCAACCTACTCTGCCTGGACAAACAGATACACAAGCCCACGGCCACAGCTTAGCCACCCAAAACCAATACTTTCGTACCCAGAAGTAAAACAAAAGAAGAGTGCTCACGTGCAGGAAGGTGTGTTGTCGTTGACGTTGTTGACTTGGACCGTAACCGTGGCCGTGGCGTCCTTCCCCCCGCCGTCCGTGGCTGTCACGGTCAGCTGGTAGTTCGTGTCCGTCTCGTAGTCCAGGGCAGACACCACAGTAACCAGGCCTGGGGTGGGATAAGTGTCATTAGTAACACGTTAATAGCAGCACATCATGCAAACCGTCAAAGGCATGCATAATAAATGATCATAGACCAAGAGGTCGTTAGTTTGAATGCCGGCTATTGTTGCTCATTCGGTATGCATGCTACTGGAAAGGGTCGCAGTCCTTAAGGGGCCGTCACATTGCGCGAAAATCGATCGGCCGACGAGTCGACATTTACGGCAGTAGTACGCCCGATGTTTCGTCGAGCATCGCGCGAATTTACGGGATCGCCGGCGATTTTTCGGAGAAGCTCGCTATCACGCGAAACGTGTTCTTTATATAATTCCTGCGTCACATTGTTGACGAGCTTCGGCCGCATATTTGTTGATCGCCGAAAGGTCGCCCGATTTTGAGATCAACCGAGGATCGCGCGTATTTTTGGCAATGTGACGGCCCCTTTAGGACGAGACGTTTAGCTGTTGTCCTCTGTTTATTGTGCGTGTTGATGTATAGTAATGCAGTACTTCTTCCTCCTACATTATGCTTCAGTTATCTAACCTAGTGCATTTGGCTCATGTAGGGCGTGAATATGCAATAAAGTTCATTGTTGAAAAGAGGGTAATTTCCCCGGTATGATAAACCTATAAATACTGTACATAGCGTCTGTCTTCTCTGTCACGACCGGTAGAGGAGTAGCTCTTCAGTGAGTTGATTCGGTTCGAGATCTTCTGCTTTCTTTCTACTCACCTGAAGACGAGTCTAGGCCGAAAGGGGAGTTGGCAGGTGACGTGATAGCGTAGGTGATAGTTCCGTCTGTACCGCTGTCTGCGTCGTTAGCCGTGATGGTGATGACACTGGTGCCTATGGCGGTATCCTCGTCCAAGGACCCAGCAGTGTAGATCGTCTGCAGAAGTCAAATTACAATGGAAGTGTCAAACTAACGTTTGTCCCAACATACCTTCAAGTTATCAACCGAGGATTAAGGTGCTCAAAACTCTTTTTCTCTAGAAATGTCATTACAATGCTTTCCTTAGTTGCTTGCTTTCAGTACAGTGTTTGACAACATTCTACGCGTTCAACAAATAATGACTTCAACCACCAGAGTTATCAGACGAAGAATGGCATGTTCAAAAACTTATTTTTTTATAACTATCGTAGGGTGGAATTCACTACCACCAAGGGCATCGTCACTATAGATTAGCTTTAAACAACGCTTGCAGCTAGATTTGCGAAGGGCGTTTATATGGCTAGATACAGATACAGATCCAGACTCAGCTGACTCACCGTTTTAACTAGATGGGTAGAATATGGAATTAATTATGTCTGGTCGATGAAATTTGTCGGCAAGGCGCAAAAGCGGCGTTGTCTTACCTGTGTGAACGCTGGCGTGTCTTCATTCAGGGGGTTGACGTACATGGTGACGGTGATGTCTGCTGTCCTCGGCGTCACAGGGCCGTTATCTGTCGCCTACACGTGCGATCAAAGCAGCTTACGTTAGAATATACAAGGCATGGTCTTAATTGGCAAATCCATGAACACATAGTCGTAATACATACTTACACATATATATATCTTTACATATACATGGTATTACAAAACTATATATAACAAAATGAATGTTGGTTTATGATTCAATGAAGGGGTAGAAGAAGGGATAGAAGAAGGGATAGAAGAGAAGGGGTAGAAGAGAAGGGGTATAAGAAGCACAACCTTCATCGACAACCTGAAGTGGGATGCTGGGTTTAGAAACATCTCCACAGCAGAACTCTGCTCCCTGATGAAGGACAGAGATGAGTGGAGAAGAAGATCCCATTGTCTCCCGTGTTGACATCCTACAGATGTCCCCGTTCAAGGTTCAAGGTTCATATGATTCAAGTCTGTTCATTTGGGTCGTTTCAGTTATTGATAAAGTCTCTAAACAGGAGGACAGAGTCGATTCTATCCTTAATATTAAGGTTAGGTCAATGTATAAGATAGGATCATAGGAAGAAGCTGAATAAGAAATAACTTGGTTGTGATCCGGTTTACCTTGATTTTGAGTTCGTATGACGTGGTGCCGGACTCGTAGTCCAGTACGAAATTGTCCAGCGTGACGGCCCCGTTTGTCGTGTCCAGCACGAAGACGGAGCTGGCTGGGTCCTCGTAGTACGTCACTGTCCCGTAGGTGGTATCGGCGTCTTGGCAGTTCAGCTGGGCAATCGTCGTGCCCGCGGCGGTGTTCTCGTCTACCGACACCGCGTACAGGTACTGCGTGCACACCGGGCTGTTGTCGTTGATGTCATCCACGGCTATTGTCACCTGTTAATAATGGAAGAAATAGTGATGTTGTAAAAAAAATTTTTTTTTACAGGAACCCGGGTAAATAGGGCACGTCGCCGCAGGTTTACTGTTATTGACCACAGATGACCCCAAATGAAACACGCGTTTGGTTCGAATTATGTCGGTCCGATAGAACATGATCGAACATGATTCGGGTTTTAACAATGGTGGGGACTTTGGGTTTAAAATTTCACCACCGCGTAATCTTGCAATAGGCCAATGTAATTCCTTTCTATGAATGCAATAACGATAGCAATCTTGGGACCAATCATTTCACTGATCAATAACAACTTTATGTCATGTTGACTAAGTTCCCCAAACTACAGAACACCTTCTAGAACCCGATGTGGACTTGCCTGTTGAGTAGCTGTCTTAACAGGGGATCCAGCGTCAGAAGCTCTCACGGTCAGGGTGTAACTCTTGGTGTTGCCCATCGTCTCGTAGTCGATGACTTTAGCGGTGTAGACGACGCCTGTCGACGTGTCGATCTCAAAGTTCCCTGCCGAGTTTCCGTTGATGATTTCGTACGTGACTGTCCCGTCCGCTCCTCTGTCGCTGTCACTGGCAGCGAAGGTGACCACGGATGTGCCCACCTGTGTCTCTTCATCAATCTGTCAATCAATCAATCAATCAATCAATCAATCAATCAATCAATATGTCAGTCTGTACATCACAAAAAAGGAAGGTTACTGCAGAATGAAGTTTGTATACGTATGTGCTATTTACTCCAAATCATCAATGAGGTTTGGCTTGACAGCTTGGAGATCGTCCTATAAGGCCCCTTTCCACCACAAATTGGATTTGCGTGCCCCTTGACTTTATAGTTGGAATGTGATGCAAGCTGTAAAAGCATGGTTTTGAAAGAAAATACACACAAAATGAAACAAAATTTGTTCATTGTCTAAGAAATTCATTTAGCGTCTTCTAAAATCGTTGGTCGCCCAGCGGTTGCTCGGCACTCGTAGCCTCTAGTGGACAAGGGGTGTAAACGAAAGGCAAAACGTTCCCCTACATACCGTTGGTGTTGTAGGATTCGTTGCGGCGAAACTCGGCGTGAAGTCGTTATTTCCCGTGATGTCTATCTCTATAATGGCGCTAGAGGATAGCCCTGTCGTCGCCCCGTTCTCGTCCACAGCCTTCACCACCAGCGTGTAGGACTGCGCCTCGCTGGCGGCGTCATAGTCGATCGCGACCGCCACTTCGATCAGCGGGTTCCCGTTGTTGGCGTCCGAAATGGCAAAGTTACCCGCGCTGTTTCCTGTAGAGCGAAATACATTTATCTGATCAGTATTAATCCTTTTATCACTCTTGTTGTTCTCAGAGTGCTGGAAAAATATTCTTGGTCAAGTTTCTAGCCCGAACTGTTCCCGGTATTCACCAAAAACACTATATAGTAAACATACGAGTGTGACGTACATGTAGCTTACTTCGGCATTACACCATGTTTCATGCCATGATTACACAGTACACATTACTGGCGACCCCATAGCACAACCTACATGTTGTACTGGGTCACAACCTTGTCAATTAACCGAAACCCTATCTCCACCCACTTCCAGTCCTCCCTAATCAGGACAAGATACATACAAACTCCCCATAAACCAGCGCCACCCGAAACAATACTTCCGTCCAGGAAGTAACAACAGAACCTAGGAGGAAACCAAACGTTACCTGAGACAATAGAGTACTGGATTTCACTGTCCGGCGAGTCGCCGTCAGCACAGGTGAGAGTCGCGACGACGTAGCCGAAGGTTGCCGACGTCTCTACGACAGAGGCGGTGTAGAATGCGGGGTTGAAGGTCGGCGTCATGTCGTTTACGTTCACCACGTTGATGCTGACCGTCGCAGTGACGGCCGAGCTGCCGCCGTCCGTGGCTGTCACCTGGGGGAAAGATTACAGCGTTAACTCAGTATATCAAAATATGTCCATGGTTACAAAATGGATTATGACTCACTTTGCCAAGATTATGATTTCGGGGCCGTGTGTGTGTGTGTGTGTGTTTGTTTGTTTGTGAACAGCTTAACTGAAGAAGTCGTGGATTGATCTCAATGATTTGTTGGTAGATATCGACTGAAACTGAAAATGATTAGATTTTGGGTCCCCTGACGGCTTTTTATGGTACCACAGCGGAACTTCCGGGTTTCATATCTCATGCGTGTTCTGGACATGCTATGGTCACGATATTGTAAATGTGTACATTAGAGTACATACTTTAATTGTGTATCTCATGTCCTACTCTAAGGTATCTTCTAGGCTTCTTCAAGCGGCATTCTTATACAGGACTTCTGATTAGAAAACATAGTTTTTCTTTTTTAATCAGTAGTACCTCTAAGACGTATGAAGGCGTGGTCTCGTAGTCCAGTGTAGTCCGCAGTTTGATGTCGCCAGCAGTCGGATGGATATAAAACTTCCCGTCGGCATTCCCAGATATGATGGCGTAGGTCAGGTCACCAAAGTCACCATAATCCGCGTCTGTGGTGAGCAAATATAAGATACAATACTAAATGTACATGTACGTTTCGCATTAGACTTGCTCATTCAGTTATTTAAGCCTACAGGTTTCTATGATTAAAAGGTATCCACTATTGTCACTGAAAACATGCCATGGGGTGAATGGGCTTGCTTCATCTCAAATCTTGCTTTTGTCAGGCTAGTAAAATGCATGAAAATGACTGTTTGCGTTGTATGACCTAACAAAAGATATATAGTCCCTGATTCTTGTGCTTTGTAAACGCCTTTATAATATTTATCTGCATGTACACTGTATACTGTTCAGTCGCCAGGGCTTGCCCTATGTAATAGCCTTCGGCTAGTTAGGTATCCTTGGCTTTGTTCTCATACAGTCGAACAAATCAAATAACATGACGTAACCTACCTGAACAGCTGAGGGACTGTATGGTCGCGTCCACGGTCTCGTCCTCGTTGGGCGTGGCGGTGTAGGTGGTCTGTGTGCAGGATGGGTTGTTGTCGTTCACATTCGTCACTTCTACCACAACCGTCACCGTGGCTAGAAGGCAGGGAGGAGAACACCCGTTAATATAACGTTGCCTGCAATATAAGCTTTGAAATTAAAATGGGTCAGAGATTAGGCCTTAATGATCTGATAGGAGCTTGGTAGGAACATGATTATGGGGAAATATCCGATATCCGTAACGACAGAGCGTGCGGCTCGGAACCAAGAGGTCCCGAGTTCGAATCCTGCCATGCCACCGATCTTGTACCCTTGGGAAAGGCACTTTACATGACTTTCCTCACTTGACTCAGGTCAAAATGAGTATGTCTATTGTCCGTTCATGCGTTTGTTCTTTGCGTTGGTGGCGGCATTAAAATAAATTGTATAAACTTGAGCGTGCCGCCACCATGTCTTGTGATAAAATGTTGGAATGTTGGAATGTTGGAATTAAAAAAAAGATGTCCGATTGAACTACATCAAAGCATGCCTATTTGGGATATTACGTCATAGGGTGTATGTCGTAATTTAAATGGGTATTAGACCATGGCTAATGTTTCATACCATGATTACACAGTACATATTCCTGGTGACCTTATACCACATCCTCACACCCAGGGCATACCGGGTCGCAAACCTGTTTATCAACTGAAACCCAATCTCCACCCACTCACTTCCAACCCTTGCTGACGAAATGCATACAAACTCCCCCTAAACCAGTGCGGTCCAAAAACAATACTTCCTCATCTCAAAAATTCGTGCTGATGACGATGAAGAGTGAACTGTACCTGAGTTTGCCTGCGGGTTCGTTCCACTGTCGGTGACAGTTACTTCCATAGTGTACAACCAGTTCTGACTGGCCGCCGTGGCATCATCGTAATCCAAGGCAGCACTCGTCTGGAAGTCAGGACAAGAAATAAAACTGAAGGGCTTCGACTTATTCAGAAGCGTTAAACAAGATCGACGAATCAGCTGCTCCTTACCTATTTTACTCCATTCCCCAATGGAATATTACAGGGGAGGGGGGCGAGGATTATGGCAGGGCGGCTGCCAGTCCGGCCCTTAGGACCTTTCACTGTGGATGCCTGGCAAAAAAGTGTACAATATAGCCTGGTAGCTGATTTCACTGTCTAATTGTATGTGGAATCCTCTGGTTTCTCCTTGGGCAGGTTTCAGGCATTGATCAATGGGTAGTTTAATGACACCATGTGATCTTCTAGGACAAAGAAGATAGCATAGCACTACTGGACGGCAAAGAATAAAGAAAACACGCGTCACTGTTATTTTCCTGTGTGTCAGGTAGTGTTGTATTAACGTAGGACCACAGGAAGAATAATAACTATGTATGCTAATTGTGGATCCAAATCAACTCAAACTCAGTCACTGAAAGGCTAACCTGGGCACCAACTAAAATGAGAAAATAAGACTGTTATTGTATAGCATCCAAACCTTGACTTCTGCTCCACTGAGTGTGAAGAGTCCAGACGCGTCTGACAGACCGTAGGACAGCTGGTTGTTGTTACTGGTGCCGTCACTGTCGCTACAGCTGAGGGTCGCCACGCTGATGGACGTCAACGTACTTTCTGCTAACTGTTTTCTGTAAGGATACAACTTTGTGTTAGAACGGAAAGACAGACCTCAAGTCAACTGTACATTCTGACACTCTGTCCCTCAGGAAAGACATTGAAGCCACATGTTCCCATCAGGAAACGTTATTCAAGCTCACCTCAAAAAGTGAAAGTGATCTCGAACCAGTTTAGCTCACTGAAGAGCTACTCTTCCACTGGTCGTGACAGAGACGACAGACGCTATGTACAGTATTCACAGGTTCATTGTACCGGGGAAATTCCCCTAGCTCTTTTCGACAAGCACAATGAACAGTGGACCACGGCTTAACGTCCCATCCTAAGGACTGCGACCCTTTACAGTAGCGTGCATGCCGGGTGAGCGACAACAGCCGGGATTCGAACTCCCAACCTTTTAGTCCAGAGGCAGGGTCGCTAAACACTAGACTACGCACGCTACAGACATGTTTCAGACATGTTTCACCTCAGGCATGTTTCGGCTGGTGTGGCTTCTTTAGGGGTCAGGCTCACTTCAGAACCTTGCAGATTTTCTGGAAAGGAAGACTGTGGCTGTCTTAAAGGAATCTACGTAGTTTTATCCAGCAATAGAGCGTGAATTGTCTATGAGTATCATTTCCCAGATGTCTAACCTTCATCTCATCCCATCTATCCCTTAGTCTAATTATTCGACCATTGGGACACCACAGACGAACTGACTACCAGTTTTCACCACCATTTTCAGTTTGCCTTCTTCTTCACCATTCTAACCTTCATGAACATGTCTAAAATTATAATGAAAAGGAAAAACACATGACACTTACGTGTAGACATACTGCGTGCAGACGGGTGCGTTATCGTTCAGGTCATCCAGGTTGATGGTGAGGGTTGTGGTGACGGAGTGACTGGCGCCGTCGTACGCACGGATGGGCAGCGACCAGGTCAGGGTAGCTCCGGCCGCGTCATAGTCCAGGTCTGCCGCAGTGTACACCACTCCTGTGCCTGGGACAAAGACGGGGCAAG
Organism: Branchiostoma floridae x Branchiostoma japonicum; assembly: GCA_013266295.2. Lineage (NCBI taxonomy): Eukaryota > Metazoa > Chordata > Leptocardii > Amphioxiformes > Branchiostomatidae > Branchiostoma > Branchiostoma floridae x Branchiostoma japonicum. The sequence goes on along the minus strand of CM023825.1, from coordinate 30,098,243 downwards.
GTGGTCTTGTAGTTAGCGTTCAAAATTTAAAGGTTCTGGTATCCGTAGCAGACCCCAATGGTGTTCCCACGGGAAAGGCAGTTTACGCTTTTTTCCTCAACCGACAGAGGAGAAAATAAGTACCAAGCTTCGGTTAGGGACGTCCTCTCGGAAGGAATGAGCTTCCGCGTTTGAGGAGAGCCACACCTCGAGTACGCTATTTATCCCACCACACTTATGAAAATGACTAGGGTCCATACCGGTATTAGTGGATCAAACCTTGCAGTCCGGTCTTACGAACTGGTTGTACGTACTGTGTAAAACTGGCGTATTGTGCCTATAGGTGGTTTACCTTTTATGTGAAACAAAGAAACAAACAAAGAAACAAACAAACAAACAGACAAACAAGCAAACAGACTTACTCGCATCTATAGTGAAGTCTGTCTGAGTGCTGATGAACTGGTACGTGATGGTGTCGGTCCCGCCGAAGTCCGCGTCTGTGGCCGGCACCTGTCCTGCACTGGTGCCCACCGCCACCTCCTCGGCTAGACTTACGGTGATGGACCCGCTACCGTTGGTAGGAAACACAGGATGTGAGTGGAGCGAATAGCGCTTTTGTTTATGTTTTTTTATTGAAAAACATAAAAAAAGTACAGGACACATTGGTTACAAACTCTAGCAAGCTGCCAATATAAACGCAACTACTGGAAAAAGAAAACAAAACTTACAAAGACAAATATAAGTTTTATAACAAGCAACACTTTGTTGGGAAGTCAATATCATATAATAGAATAGAATGGTGTGGAACACTAGCGTACATGTTGTTAACACCACAAATGTACACAGGTAAGGTTGTGCTACTAGCTACTTGAAAAAGAATCATGCTTCACTTCAGTTGAGGATGGCAGTAGAAAAGAGAGAAGTATGGCATATTTCCATCCACGTTACCTGAACACTGGAGTCTCGTCGTTCGTGTCTACCAGGTTGACCGTGAGGACTCCTGTATCTGTGAGGCTGCCGTCACTTGCCGTCACCGTCAGGGTGTAGGAAGTCGTCCCGCTCTCGTAGTCAATGGAGGTGGAAGCAGACGTAGTGATGATGCCGGTGGAACTGTCGATAGCGAAGGCCATTCCGCCACCGCTCAGGGAATAGATGATGGTGTCCCCGCTGTCTTCATCTGTGGCCGTCACCTGATGTTATGAGGGGCTTCATGTTATGTAACGTTTATGAAAATAGGCAAGAAGTCCAACTGTGCGTGCTTTGTGGTAAATATATGCGGTGTAGACTAGAAATATAACTGTACTTTGTGGTAAATATGTGGTGTAGACCAGAGTATGTTCTCAGTCAATTGAAAATCACTAAATTCACTTACTAATGAGAATTTAGCTCTAGGAATTCCTAAATCCATTTGCTTTCGTGCTGGTCTTATTTCCCTGTAGGAGGGATAAGAGTTTAAATTCGCGGTTGAAACAACTACGTAGTGTTAGTGATCATACATTGGAGAAATTAATTCGCGGCGTCATCAATTCACGGTGAAGAGGTCACCGCGAAATCAAATTGCGATTTCAAGATTTAAAGTTTTGTCATATAACGCAGTGATAACTACTGTACTACGGCGAAAGGTTTCTTTAGTATTTTTTTCATAGCATAATGTTTCAAAGGACAAAATCCATGCTATAAAAGGCAACGCACCTGGAAGACTTGGTAACTATTACCGACGTCCTCATTCAGGCCGATGGTCTGTCCGGAGTTGGGGATGTTGGTGATGACGGGGGCTTCGTTCACGTCCGCAACGTTTACTGTGAGGTCCGCAGTCACACTGTTTCCGTCCGGGTCCGTGGCGAGGATGGTCAAAGTGTAGGAGGTGGTGGTCTCAAAGTCGAAGGACGCCCCTGCGGTTGTACTGACCTGGACGGCATAGAAATCACACACACAGGGCGTTAGATACATGATATGGAGCACATACTTAAATGACGCTTATTGTATTGAATTTATCATTATTATTAGGTGGCAAATGTTAGTAGTTAGAAGTGAATGCAAATACATGTAGTTATAATGTATGCATTTTATGCAAAAGGACAGTAGTGTATGTATTGTCTACACTGATAGGGATTCCTTTAGTAAACAAACATCAAATAAACAAACAAACAAACAAACAAATTTATCTTACATCTACCACACATCTCTCAGTCGCAGCAAACATTCTTTGGCAGTCTTATTGCTAGCAAACTGCAGATATGATGGTGGCCTTATTTGATTAAATGACATAGGAAGCATAACTAAAGTTGACGCAACAAAAAGTGTGGTCAACTACAAACTATAAATGAAAATGCAAGATATAAAATAAATACAGAAATTTTATTTACAAAGTGATCGGGGTAGCATATTAAGTAAAATTGTAATAGCATAATGCACTGAGGTGGGGCTAGTCATTTTGGATAAAGTAAATTTTCCAATGATTAAGTTGTCTTGCATGTATTTACCTTTTTTTCATTATGACAGTTCTGTATCTGTATAAACGGTATAACCGCCTTTCGGTGTAACACACCAGCTTCGCAGGCAGCAGGCTACATTACACCGAATGACTTGTATCACCTAACATTTGAACTTCTATTTCTAACTCTAAATATTGTTTAAAACAATCTAGTGAGTTGTGAGGGAAAAGCCTTTTAAATCATATGTTTTCAATTTTTCCTAGTGTCAGTTCTAGTCAGCCCCTTACCCGTCCGGTGGTGGTTCCTGCCACGTAATTTGCCACCGCCACTTCAAACGGCGCCCCTGCAGGGTTGGAGTTCTGGATGCTCAGGGTGACGGACTGGCCATCGCTGTCTGTCACGGTGAAGTCATACACGGACACGCCTCCGCCCACGTTCTCGTCAATAGTGTCGGTAGAGGGGAGGCTGGCGCCGAAGTCAGGATTCGCCGCTTGCGCTGTGGAGATAGAGAAAGTATTTTCTAAAACGCTTGATACTGGAGAGCACTACATGGAAAAGGTTGATGTGGAACAGTACATTTTGGAATGAGAAGGGAGATGGAGTGAAATATGCTGTATTTGCTCCCTAGAAAATGCCTGCCTTTCTTGTTTTTGTAATTTTTAACTCAAAGTAATCTTTATCCAGGGTGGCCCAGCTCAGTGGTGTGGCCACTGCTTCACAGTGGGACCCTGTGTCACAAATAACACGTACAATGCAACAAACACAGTCTACACACAATATAATATGAAAGATTATTATGATTTGGTTTGCGTTCTGGATTCACACGTTGTGTCTGGTTTGGGACATGCAAAAAAGTTCGGAATGTTGGAGGGGCTTGGTTTAAATCATGGGTGGGTGGGTGGTATGATGATGATTTAGGTTTGTTTTCCATCCATCCATCCATCCATCCATCCGTCCGTCCGTTCGTCCGTCCGTCCCATAGCTATTCGATAGCCGTTTCGCTTTGTTTTGCTGTCTTTTAAGTCATACATCATATTCAAGTCATGGTATTAGGGGTCACAGAATTCCATTTGCAATCGGGGAAGTCGTCGAGACTTTTAGAGTTTCAATAGCAAGGCTCGCCTCATGTTCACTGCTTGCTCTGGGTGAAATACCATTACTGTGTAGTAGTTCTGATCCTTCAGCACAGGAGCTATCGAACGGTACCCCCCCCCCCCCCCCTTCCACTAGTGGCTGCGACCGCTGAACGATTGCTGAGTGACCAAAACTTTCACAGATCGCTCAATGAACTTCATAGATGAAAACGTTTTGTATGTTATGATGTCTTTTAGTCATGCTTTTTATAGGACAGAGTTTCAATAACGTGGGTCGCCTAACATTCATAGGTTGGTTTGGGTGAAAGATTAACTTGACATGACTTTATATTTAACTTGACATTTCTGTTAGCTACCCTTCTTGTGGTCCTTAACATGCAATACATCAATACAAAATCACACTATACTGTCACCCAATACCACAGGGTAACCGCAGATCGTGGGGTCGTGTGGCGCAACGACAGAGCGCTCGACTCAGAACCAAGAGGTCCCGGGTTCGAGTCCTGCCATGCCACCGATCTTGTGCCCTCGGGAAAGGCACTTTCCTGACTTCACTCAGGTGGAAATGAGTATTGTCCTATCTTGTATTTGTCCTATATTGCGTTGGTGTCGGCATAAAAAATGTTGAAAAAAGTTGAGTTTAATGTCACGTTGTCTTGTCATGAAATATTGGAATAAAAAAAAACGCCGATCGATAGAGCACCTAACTTAAAACACATGGTGTACATTACAAAATACAGATTCACCAAAATTAAATGTAAACGGTCGCTCTAAGGTCACCCATTGATAGCCGTCTGTCTAGTAGAAAGGGGGCCTGAGCTCGTCACCATGACAGGGCACGACCTAGAGCCCACTCTGTCACCCCCGCCACCCGATAAACCGTTACTTCTGGTGACTAATGGTTCTACCTGCTCTCACAAGGACACCACACACACACGCACGCCCTGTCACGCCATGGCTAACACATGTCAACGCTAAAACCGAGAGGCCATGAGAAACCCAACGTTAAGATGTAGCATTCCGTGGATCATTAGGTGGTGACGACAGCGTTTCGAGGGCGTGAGAAACGCCCCCTACCACTAGACGGCGATCCTGGGAGACCTTACAGCGACCGTTTACATTCAATTTCGGTGCATCTTTCACCCAAAACCCACATCAGTGAATATGAGGCGAGCCGCGCTGTTGAAACTCTGTCCTCGCAAAAGTATGATTAAAAGACACCATAACACACAAACGTAAAAAAAACTTCTTTATATATATAAAATGTATTGAGCGATCTGTAAACTTTTTGGTCACTCAGCAGTCGCAGCCTCTAGTGGAAGGGGGGGGGGGTAACGTTTGATAGCTCTTGTACTGAAAGATTAGAAATACTACACTGTAATTGTAATGTGCTCTACGGGGTTTCAAACGACGGCCTTATAGGTTTGAAATTAGGAAACCTATTCATTATGCAGAACGCGGGGCTATTCATTATTCACTGGCTTCAAAGAAGAAGTCAAACCTCATAATAGCAAACGTAGTAGTAGTATAAGTTGATCAGATAGTAGTTGATTGTTTCTTATTGCTGTACTGTACCTTCTCTGACTGTATACAAGCAATTAGCTAGTTCGTGTGCGGTAGACTTCAGTCCAGTCTGTGAATAGGACCGCAGCTCGACTGTGTCCACACTATAAAGTTTACCACTGAGCCATAGGAAACCTGCAGCTAAACACTAAGCAGATTGGTACAAAGGAAACATTGCCCTGTAGCCTGAATGGGACACTAAGTCTTAAAAGCCCACTAAGAGGGAATTAACCCGTCAGTAGGGGGTTAAGCTTTCTATCGTCCTGCGATGTTATGTTTCTGGTCGGAGGAAACAAGCTAGGCGTGAGCAGGTGAATCAGTGTCGGTGTGCGTCAGATTAAGAATTAATACAGGATTGTTCCTGTGTCTGAAACTAAGGGACGCCTCTGTATAAACCTAGCTGTTCCTTTACCAAGCTTAAACGAAGGTATCAAACAACACTACAGTGTTGTGTTCTAGAGCGAAGAATTTGAAAAAAAGAATGTAGAGAGAAAATGCGACACGTAACATTTGTGGCAACTGTATCATCTCCAAACATACCGGCTTAGAGTTGATAAAATATGATCAAATGTTGGTTGAACTACTATATATATATCATGGCGATTGCGACATTATTTTACTGGGACTGGGATATTATAATATTAGGGTAACTTTTATCAAAGCTAGCATCTTGACAAAGTCTTAGTACGCCACACTTTGAATGACACGCTGTTATTGAGAGAAGTGATTTCAGGATAACATATCTCGGTTTTTAGAATGTTCTCGCAAACATACTTAACACTGAAACCTTCCTGCGTGCCTATCGTGTTATTATCATACTCTAACACGTTCACGCATGGTTAGCATACAAATGTTACATAAATGTGTAATAATATCACTATACAAATAATATCCATCCTGTAATTGTGTATATAAAATCACTTGGCTGACATGACACACAAATATTAATGTTACAATGGTTTAAGTATCACATCGAGATGCATAAATGTTCCCAGATATGTTTTAAATGAACAGCAACTTATCTATAGAAAGTTTGTTGCTATTTGCAATAAACATATGCATGCCGTTTAACTTACAAGCAAATTCTGTATGACATATCTACGAACTAATCGCGTCTTGTTTTAAAGATATACGTCTTTTGTATTGATAACTTTGTGTGACTTATGTCCGAATTTCTAAGACCTCTCAATTTGGTGAAAGTTTCAGTCGATTTTAGATTTAGTACATGACATGGCATTTTAACAAGCTCGATGTTTGTTCGGCAGAAATACGACTGAAAATAAGTTATAACAAATTAAAAACTCGGCAGAAATACGACTCTACCAAGTTGTAACAAATTAAAAACTTACCAGCAGTCCCGAAAACAGCGACTAGGAGGATAGTAATACTCCACATTGGAGCCATCTTTGTTGCTTGTGGTATTCCTTTTTTTGCGACGCGAAGTGTACTTGGTATTTCACATGTCCGCCATCTTGAATAAAAAACGTACAGAATGGTTCGGATGAATAGTCTTCCTCAACCGTGTCGGCCCTAAAATCACTACAACAAAAGCCGATCCCCTCAGAAATATTCCAAACGTCACTGGCGATGCTCTTACGCGCACAAAACTTCGAATCAGACGACTTTTTCGCCAAACCACGCGGTTAAGTCTCAATCCAGTTCGGGTGCGTTGAAGCTGAAGATAGCCAGGAGGTGAAAATGTTTGATCAGCGCAAATGTCCTGTGAGATCGATCGTGGTGAAATAATGCCGACTTGATAAGGGTGCGGCGTCGGCAAACGGAGAGAAAAAATAACCAAAGAAACAGTCCACAATGGCCCTGTCACCTGTCACGTCACACACGTTTGCTGACGGAGGTGGTTTCCATGGTGACGGCATCCGCAGGAGACAAAAAGTAGTTCCACCTTTCCGAAATCAGAATCTGTACAAAATTTTATTTTTAAAAAGTCCCAGGTCTTGTAGTTGATCTGTCTGAAGTGTTTGTTAGCGTAGTTTGACGCGGCGATACCGGCTGTGTAGGTGGGCGCACGAACAGGTAGATAAGGCGCGCTAAGTCCGAATTAATGGACCGCTAACACATAAGTAGGCACAAGGGTTGTGTTGACTCTGTAAATATGCCGTAGCTACGAGGCATGTACGAAAACAAGTCTGTCGTTAACTAACAGTCGTTTGGAAACTCTAAAAGAACTATTTATCATGTCACTGACCGTGGAACACACACCTACTAGAAGGGTCAGTTTGGTCACCGATGGTAGATTCCAAAGCCCTCTAACGAAATATCTGTGCGATAAGACAGATATTTCCGTTATTGTACACATATTGTACACGTATTGTATCTATTGGGCTAAGTACAGGCATACATATACAAAAGTAGTAATAACGAACATACACTGACAAGACTTCTAGTACCAGTCTAAAGCATTGAGTTCTAAAACTACTCTAGTACATAGGTTCTGCTTCTTCTCGTCTCATGAGTACGGAAATAAGTATTGTAAATGCCATTTTCATATTCAATAATTTTTATTAATGCGTTCAAAAATAGCGATCATAGTTAAAACACATTCTGAACGTCTCGTTACTTGTGTCCTGTCCGTTGCTAGCCAGTGAATGTACTGAAGAAGAAGAAGACATAAAGAACTTCCTGTTCTTTCAGGCGGACAAGTTTTCAGTCCCCCTCGTCCGTATCCGCTTTTTAACTCAAGCGTCTAATTGCCGTGAGGAGCGTCCTCCAACAACATCGTCACTTGAAGAGAACATTCCAGTCAGTGGCTCAGATAAAGCGTACTTCCACCCCTTTCTTTGACTTGAAATCTAAGACGTTTTGGTTGCTTAATTGACGAACATCCTGAAACGTTTTTTGCTGCTTTGCTTGGAGATGGTATGTGCGTTTATAACAGGACACTGATAAATGCGCATTTAAACAAACAACACCCAAAAAGAATGCAAAACAAACTCTGTAGTGTAATAGCTTGCTGAACGATAAATGGACAAGAATATTTCCTTTTCAGTTGAGAAAACCTATCGACTCTTTGGCTTTGCTGTCTTTGGCAGAATCTGTGCGTTATACAATACCCTCACTGTGGTCTACCACAATATTGCATAACTGTATTAGTCACCTTTTAGCCAACTTTTTGTGGCTATTCATAGCAACCCACACAAATACCCGTTCTTAAACAAATATTTCGATGAATGCTGCAATTACTGAAATAGATACCCTAACTTTTCAGGGTTTTGTTTTTGGCTAGAAAGCAACGATGTTAAGTTCATTTATTCTTAATTAAACAAGCATTTCAATGCAAATATGAGGTCTTGTCTTGCTGGCGTCTGCTGCTAGAGTTGAACAGGAGTTAGAAAAGTGTTGCCATGGCAGTTAATAGAAGCCGGCCTTTCTTTACTTTTCCCCACTTACTTTACTTTGTAATGTTTTCAGAAAAACCACGGGGCGACAAACCGAACTGTCAACATTACTTAAAATGTTAGCTTTACGCTAAGGGTGTCATTTCACGTGAAATGTCCGTACGATTTGTTTTTTTTTGTCCCCGTTTAAGTTGGCACACATGTGCCATGGGGACAGACATAGACGTTCTTGTAGAGACCATTTAACCCGGTCTCCCCACTGTACCGTCTGGTACTTTAGACACCGCTGGAAGTTATTCGTGGCAAATGGTGTGAAGCGTGGTGCATCGATGAGTCGGCTTCCTGCCCTGATACAGGAGAACGTTACCTTAGCTTCACGGGCACACATTTGGGGCATGTCGAAAGCCCCTGTCACACTAAGCCAAATATGGCCTCCCAAACACTAGCCGAACTCCCCCCAACCATGGTTAGGAGTAGGTCCGGAGCAAGGTCGGTTGTAGTTGGCTGGTGGTCGGCAAGGCCGGCTATTGTTCGGCTGCGCCAGCCGAATGTTTAAAAAGATGTTTAAAACATTCGGGTGGTGACGGGAGGTTCGGCCATGGTTGGCTGGTGTTCGGGGGAAGGTTCTGAATGTGTGACAGGGGCATTAGCTTCATGGCCAAACATTTGGGGCGTGTCTAACTTAGCGTGCGGTGTAAGTGTTGGGCTCGTCACAGGGATTACTAAACTGTCCCACCTGCAGCATGTGTTGTTATAAGAATTTTAATGACTTGTACATAAAACGTGCTCTGGTGAATACCACTTGCACTTTTCTCCACTCCGTAACGTTTTAAGAACACATATGAGAATAACACAAATGTACAAATGTTTACAAGCAATACATCATACCTTTCCAAACATTCCCTATAGCTACTTACGGAATTATTAATAGCGCCAAATAAAAGTGCTTTCAAAGAGGACGGCAAAGACAAGTGCGTGGTGTATGAATGGACTATTAGTGTTTGGCCACAGGATTAGCGTTCTAACAACATTCTTATTCATTGGGTTTACTTCAACACAGGCGCTCTCTTTGTACCTTACCACTTCAACCCCCTACTTGGCCGTTTAATGAGTACGGGTGTTTTCGTTGTGTTTGTTGCCACTCCTTGCTATGTTTAAAGAAGGAATACCTGGTGTCTCTAAAAGGACAACCTGTAGATGGCATTCCGATAGGCGGCGCTCTTGCGTGGTGGTCCATTTGTGAGATGCGCCGATTTGATTTGACTTCATGTATGTTAGTTAACGCTAACTTTGGGACTACCTTTACTTACCTTTACCTACCTTTACCTATGTTAACTTTATGTTTCTGGGACGCCTCAGTTTGCTGTTACAATAAAGTACACTTGACCCATTGGGGCCTTGAGATTCATAAAACGTTCTTTTGTTCGTCCGTCCATTTTACGGCCGCAGTGGAGCTTGTCCTGTTAAAAATCCCGTTACCAAGGCCAATGACCTGGGTCAACCACGGTATGTACAGAGCCGGGCAGCGCAACCAAAGGTCGCTTCAAGTTGAAAAGACACCTAATTAAACCCGCTTTAGAATTGACTCTGACTGGAGGCTTTACTAAGGGCCTCTTCAGTGGGTTTTTCATTAGTTGTAATTGATAAGGCAAATAACGCACACTGACGGAGCAAACATTGTATCCATGCTCTTCTGTTGAACAGTTAACTGCTCCGAGTTTCATATCAGTCCGCGTGCTATAATGAATGCAGTCATGCATGTTTGTGCCGGCCCCACGTCTCTCGCCAAATATCGCCCATTATGTGCGAAAACAAATACGTCAGAAGAAAGGGGCAGGAGTTCAATAAGTCTCCAATTAAGTTGATAAAAGTCAACTAAGCACACAATAAATACATTCCGTCAGCAATGTAAGATAAGAACTTGATTTATTAGAAATACCGACAAAAATGTCCTTGATTCTTATCAACTTCTTCGCATGTGAAAAGAAAAAAAAGGTTTAAAAACGTGGCAAAAGTCTAAACCCGCATTTAGATGCAGCGTTTGCAATTCTTTCGGGAGGAGTCCACCAATTAGGCCAAGTCTTTTATCCTGGTCCGTTTGTCATGTCTTGTCTAAATATTGACTCGGACATTTGTCAGTGCCGCTGGCGTGACAGGTGCCAGCGACAAAGTAGGCGAAGCTCATAATGGGGGACTGGTAGCTATGGCCGACAAAGCGGGCCCTGTAATACGACAATCCCCACTTGAAGAGAAATCCCGTGGTGTAGCTTGTTGAGTTTTATGGGAATTTGTTTTCACCATGGTGGAATGATGGAGGTGTTACGGTGTTTTCTACTCCTGTGGAGTCTAGGCGGGCTGGTAAGAGACGGAGGTGAGTGGATGTGGTTTAAGTGTTTACCAAAGGGACATCATGAGTGGTATTAGCGCTGGTGGTCTTCTCACACTATTATCTATAGATAATCTCATTAACTCACGCACTATCTAAAGCTTACTGTAAAGTTAGAGGAACTGGGTTAGAAGGAAAAGCTAGCATTTTGTAGACGTTCCCTTCTTCTGTCTTTTCTCTCTCTTTTTTTCTGGGTTTCTGTATCGTTCACATTTCGGGTTAGTGTCGCCATGATGCCCCGTTAATTTAATGAATAACTACACCTGTTAACAGATCTAGCAATAGATAACCACTTAGAAATATGATACATTTTAGAATATCTGGGCATTAATGAAATGAAATGAACTTCATTGCTCGACACCTGTGTAAGATACAACATGAAGTCACTCCTTTTACGTAAGAACAATTCTAGAGGGCTACACATAACCTTCAATACAATATTCTCTAGATGCCAGCAAATAATATGTAATAGCTGACTAACTGATTACTACTAACTCTTACCTATTATTACTAATGTATGTGTTACGATATTGTGTATGTTGGCATCTCCTTTGAAATGGGTTATGAATGAACGGACCTACATATGAGTAACTGTTAATGAAAAATCCCAGGCAGTGTGAACATGAAAGAGAGCGGGTCTGATTCATGAGAAGACCTATTGTCGCTTGTTACTGGTGTGAAATTGAACGTGTAAAAGTGTTTAAAATGAACGGTTAACAGTGTAGGCTCCTTTCATGTACCGGGTTTTCTGGGTTTACCGTTCTCTAACCCTAACCCTAACCCTAACCCTAACCCTAACCCTAACCCTAACCCTAACCCTAACTACTACTTCCGACCGTCGTGCACTAAATATAGACGTTAAGTCCCGAGTGCTCAGATTTGTTGTTTCAATGTGACCACGACAGGAAGCAGCTCAGGTTATATTGTGAGTTCACCGAGACGAAAATGGCTTCGACTATAGAGAATATAATGTAATTACAAACGTTTTATGCTTTTATTCAAGTATACAGATCTGGAGGTTTGCTAGAAGCGTCATAGTTTAAATATACCCAGATTTTCCACTATACCATGACTCGTAAAGTTTCTAACATATAAAGATCACATTATAGCCTATTGCAACAGTAAGACGTTAAACGTTAGAAAATCAGATACATATTACGTATGATGATATGTTCCAATTGTAAATGATGAAAAACATACACATAAAGTTTTCAGTATATAGTGTTTTATGCTATCTGAATCCATACTATTACTAATGAGTCAGTCATGTTGTAGGTCTGTAGGGTCCAGAAATGTTTCAAAAATACTGGTCAAAATTCAAGTGAATTTCAATCCTATCCAAATGGAAAGGAAGCATAGGGTTATTATTTTGGACATAGCTGTAGAGACTTAATCACATCCATGATGAATTCTACCATACGTGCCATGTCATACTACATACACTACCAAAAATGCCAATCTTGTTTTTCTTCAGAGAAGAATAATTTTCTTCCACTGAGAAAAATATTCTTCACACAAGAAAAAAATCTTGTCCATGAGACAAGAATTTCAAGAAACTGCATTTTAGCATATTTTTCTTGTGGTAAGATTTCTTTTCTTATGTAATTTTCTTGCCTCATTCAAGAATATTTTTCTTGGAGCAAGCTTTACTTTCTCACAGTTATTAAACTTTCTTCTCAAGATATTTTTTCTTCAGGCAAGATTTTTTTCTGTAGATCAGAAAGGTTCTTCTAGCAAGAAAACCCCTTCTGTCCTCAAGAATAGATTTCTTCTGCCCAGAATACGTATCTTGTGTTAAGATTAAGATTCTTGCCATAGGGAAACCTAGAATCAGTTTCTTGAAAGGTTCCAAATTTGGCAAAAACCCTTCTGTTCTCAAGAATAAATTTCTTCTACCCAGAATACATGATCTTGTACTAAGATGAAGTTTCTTCTAGCAGGAAAACCTAGAAGCAGTTTCTTGAAGGTTCTTCTAGCAAGAAAACTCCTTCTGTCCTCAAGAATAGATTTCTTCTACCCAGAATACGTATCTTGTGTTAAGATTAAGATTCTTGCCATAGGGAAACCTAGAATCAGTTTCTTGAAAGGTTCCAAATTTGGCAAAAACCCTTCTGTTCTCAAGAATAAATTTCTTCTACCCAGAATACATAATCTTGTACTAAGATTAAGTTTCTTCTAGCAGGAAAGCCTAGAAGCAGTTTCTTGAAGGTTCTTGTAGCAGGTAAACCCTTCTGTCTTCAAGAAGAGATTTCTTGTACCAAGAAAACGTATCTTGCACTAAGATTCAGGATCTTGCATGGGAATTTCTTTCTCTTCTCAAGACTGACATTCTTACTCCAAGAACATTTTACTTGCATCAAGAAATAGTTTCTATTTCAAAATTCTTTCCTTCCTTAAAACATAGTCTTCTTACATCAAGAAAATGTTTCTTGCACTAAGATTCATGTTCTTGAACAAGAATGCCTAGTGTGAGAAATATAAAACAGAAAATAATGTTGTATACCAAATTCTTTTTAGGATTAACAATTATTTTGACAAACCAAATGACAGTATAGTAACGTTTATTACCACATTCGTTACGTATAGGATATAGATCTACATGTGTAATAAGACCATTAAAACATTCTTTGAATGGAAACAGTACAGTAATCTTTCAAACTATTATACAATCATTAAGTAACTAACAAGTCATATGATTATAGAATGCAGATATCACATTTCGATATCAGCAAACCCTGCAGTTTTGGCATTCATTATAGCATTGGCACGGTCACAATCGACACCTGAAAAGAAAGGAAAGACCTTTGTTAGGATCGATGCACTGAAGGCAAAAAAGTCAAAAGAGGATGTGTATGTTAATTGATTACTTTAAAGGTAAACAATTAAAAATTAATAATGCAGTAGTACACTGTACTATACAATTTACCTGAGATATGATTTTGTAATCAAAATCAGTGGTATTGTAACAAAATTTGGCTTTGAAAACAGTGGACCACCATGTAGCATTGCAGAATGGTGGGGAGGGGGGCACGCTTACCTTCTTTTATATCTGTCTGGTTCCATGCTTTTTCTGTTGCAAAGTTGGTTTGTTCTGCAAGCTGACCAGGATCACCATTGCCTCGGATGTACATTAGGTCCTTTTCACCTTGATTTTGACTTGGAGTCTGACATAAGTCATTACTGACACAAAGAGAAGTGACCAGCACTGCCACATCTGACTTCTGTTCAAAACTCCCTAGTAACTGCATTCTGGGATTTGAATCAACCAATCAGGGATTCAGAAAAGGTCACATACAAATCAGTATTCAGCCTAGAAAGTTAAGAAAAAAGTTCTTACATCATCTTAATATAAGAATAATCTTTCTTAGACTTGCTGGACAAAGAAGACAAGAACATTTAAGAATTTAAAGTAAAGTATATACATATTAAGCCTAATTAAATTCTTGTCTTTTCTTAAATGTTGCTAAGAATGGTCTTTCTAGGAAACAAAATCAATAATGTTTAAGAATATAATACTAGCCATTTCTTAAGCCTAATCAAAGATTTTATATCTTAACTTTCTTGTTTTTTCTTATCAGTGTTTGTCAAGAAAGATAAGAACTTAATTCTTGTACTTTCTTAAATGTTGATAAGAAAAACAAGAATGGCCTTTCTTAAACTTTCTTGGGCAGAAAATCAAGAATGTTTAAGAATATAATACTAGCCATTTCTTAAGCCTAGTCAAAGATTTTATATCTTAACTTTCTTGTTTTTTCTTATCAGTGTTTGTCAAGAAAGATAAGAACTAAATTCTTGTTTTTTCTTAAATGTTGCTAAGAAAAAACAAGAATGGTCTTTCTTAAGCTTTCTAGTCAAGAAAAACAAGAAACTTTAAGAAAGAAATACTAAGCAGTGCTTTATTCTAATCATAGATTTAGATATCTTAAATTTCTTGCTTTTCTAATCAGTGTTTGCCAAGAAAGACAAGAACAAAATTCTTGTATTTTCTTAGACATTGCTAAGAAAAACAAGAATGGCCTTTCTCAATCTTTCTAGGTAACATTAACAAGAAAGTGTTTACCATACGCAAGAAAAAAAACTTAAATCTGACCACTTTGATGTCAGGTAAGAAAGAAATCTTACATGAAGATTGTATAAGAAAGTCTGAGGAAATGTTAAGATTAAAAGAATTCTAATCTTGTAACTAAGAATCTTCCCTAGAAATATTGTCTTTACTGAAGAAATTTTAAGATTAAAAGAATTCTAATCTAGTAAGTTAGAATCTTCTCTAGAAATATTTCTTTAGTGAAGAAAAATCAAGATTTAAAGAAGCCTATACAAGAAAAATAATCTTCACTCAAGAAAAATGAGAAAATTGTTCTTGGTGCAAGAAAGTATGTATAAACATTCTTTCTTTTTTTTTCTTTTTTTTCTTATTATTCTCCCCCAAAGAAAAATTTTCTTCCCACAAGAAAATAAGAAAAACAAGAAAAAGCATTTTTGGTAGTGTAGTTTTCCTTTGAAAAACTCAACTATAGTTGCTCCGTTCAAATGAAAACACTTATCAATTGGTGGGATTATCGTGAACCCCTTCTCGTAAAAGCTATCAAGAACAGTAAATGATTATATGGATGGACACCTGATGCATTCCTGTTTGTTATTTGGTTGTATAGGTAAACGCGTGGTGCATACCTGTTTGTTATTTGCGTTTCCAATTACTGCTAATGAAATTGGCCACTGAAGAGGTTTGATGAATCATATGTACTTCATTGTTGTTTACAGAGGGTGTTTTATTGAGGCATCTCCTCGATTCAGAAAGATTTCTATTTGTGATTAAGATGGCAGGTGGTCTAACATTTAGTTGTTTTTTTTTTCATCTTTTACAATGTACAAGTGTACGTCACTTGGCTTGAATTAGGTGGCAAGGTAATCTTATAGTTAGAGTTGTTAACTTAGAATCTGAAGGTTCTGGGTTCGAATCCCTGGCAGGCCCCATGTTGTGTCCTTAGGGAAGGCACTTTACACCTATATCGTCCCTCGGCTCAGGTGTGCATGTAAATGAGTACCTAGCTTTGGCTATGCTTGGATTCCCTCTAACCTCCTTGATGGAACGTAAAGCTAGAGGTGTAGTGTTTGAGAGTATAGAAATGAGAATAACCCCCTACCTCATTACAACTACACATTGGTATGATGTGCTTTAATTGGTGTGAGTTTTTGACAAATATATTGAAATGAATCACGGTAAGCTACTCTCCAAGCAGAGGTTTTGACTTCGGCTTATTTTTGACGTAATTTTTTATGCGTTTTTATCGGGCGTTCTTTTTTGTGTTGGTAATGGTAACTGTCTGGCAAATAGATACTGCCTGGCCAATTTGATACTGTCTCTGCGGCCACTAAAAATCTGCATGGAGATTAACGATAAGCGAGCAGCAGACCGATTTGAGTATTTCATGAATAACGAAAGGCTCAAATACTGGTCTGTTTGTACTTGTATCCTAGCTAATGGAGGAAATAAAGCACCTAAAGCACCTAAATAAAAAGGCAACACCTGCTCATTAAAAGTTGAAGGCTGAAGAGGCCGGTATTGAAGTGTACGTGCCGATCATGTTGTAAGAAGGCTAAGTTCATGACAGTCTGATAGCACAAGTTCATTCACAGAACACGTACTTGTCTTTACTGTAGTCTTTTGTCATGTTCCTATTTGTCGTAATTAAAATGTTGTGAATATCTGGTTGGCGGCTATGGAAAGGTTAGGTCAGCAAAGTCTCCGTCGCTTTTACGAGAACGTTTTACGAGTTCCAACAGCGTGGCTCGCCTCATATTCACATATTCTGGATGAAAGATTTTTAAAACTTTTGTGTATTTTGTGACTTTTAAATAATACTTTTATATCGTGTATTATTTTCAAATTATAAACAACAAGATCACACAAATTCAATTTTCGTCTCTCAGCGATCGCTGTCTAATTTGCTTACTGTGAATGTAGTATAGAATGTTCGAAATACTTGGGAGGATTCCATGAAGCAGGTTTTGTACAAACAGGGGTAAAACTATGATGATACCAACACCTACAAATAGCACTGATTCAAACATGGTTCAAATGATTGATCATCAAGTTTTAACATCATTTTTCACAGACAAAATATGGCTTATTTTGATATTTTGTGTTTCACTACATTTGCCACCAACGCCTTTTTGACGCACACAGCACCGGTTACACGCCCGAAATGCTGCCCTTTCTTTCAAGTTCACCATGCCCCACTGACCACACTTCTATGACTATTTCTATGGTACATTTACGTGTCACGGTAGGGGTCATGGCGACTACATAGTCTCCACCAGACTAACAACATGGGTTCAAAAACAGTAAAATTTAGCCAAATAGGGAGAAAAATTGGCCAGGGGAGTTTGGCCACCATAGAGTTTATTTGCCTGCGCTTATAAGGGAAATGCTAACTTTCCCGCGGACTGACTCTCGTGGCCAATTTTCCCCTTTTTTTGCCGAATTCTACGATCCCGTACCCCCATAGGAAGGCCTAGTGTAGGCTAGCGAATGCTAACTGACAGATACACTCCTCCCATATCAGGAGATTCACTGTCATATTTGTCTAAGAAAGGTTAGTTATGCTGGTCTTCAAATATAGTCACAGGACGCTCGCTACAGATTATAATAGAATAGAGCAGTTAGGGCTCTGTCACATATGTCGTGTCACATATCTTCGTACGATCGTAAACCGAGGGCATTCTTGAGATAGTCATGCATGTGTCCTGCAAAATTCAGAGATGGAGGGGCTGGTCACCATATTACGTTATATGTATGTGTTTGAGTAAGAATAAACAGAGCAGTAGTTTGTTGGGCTAGACTGTCCCCATGGGAAGGTAAACATTATGCATTTACTTTTGCAAATTTTACCTTTCTAGTTTCATAATTCATTGCCAGTTGTGTGTTTACAGTTCCATGTCCTACAAGTTCAAAAATGTAATACCGTTTCAATTTTAAATGTCATTTATGATGTACACTTGACTTGACTTTACCCCAATCGCAATTTTCCAGGATGCACGCCAGTATTTGTAAACCCCAACCCATCCGCTGCCGTCCCTATAAGCGAGAACGTGGCTATTGGAACTACTGTCTATGATGTGACTGTTGACGATAACGACGCCAGCCAGACCGGTTTTACATTCTCCATAACAGGTGGGTGTCATCCACGTCCATATTATCACCTTCGTCTAGAAAGGTTGTGTTTTTGGTAGCGTTTGTATGTTTGTGGTTTAGTACCACATCTCAAGAAGCTACAGATAGCTATTATCATATAGCTTTAGCTACAGATGGATTGTCATGAAATACGGTACATGTATGGGGTTAGTTCTTGACCTATCAAAGAAATTATTCAATTTTAAACGCGCGGCGGTTTTCCTTGGTACTACAGCAGAACTTCTAGTTTTGATATCTCGGGTTCTGGACATGCTATGGTTATGATTTTGTTAATAATTTATTGTATCCTCTACTCTACTACAGAGATACAGAAAATACGTGCATAATGTGAACGTTAAAGAGAGCCACTTAATATTTTTATATCATTACTACATGTATATTGTTCCTCAATACACTGCTTACCCCCCTGTTCCACTAGGACGGCGCTCTTGCTGCGACTTGAATTGAATTTGCGTAGCCCTTCATTTCATAATTTGAATATTATGTAAAGTGTAAAAGTATGACTGAAAAAACAACAAAACACACAAAGCGTAAAAAGATTCGTTTCTTAATCTATGAAATTCGTTGAGCGCTCTGTAAAAATCTTAGATCGTAGAGAGAGCGCCGTCCTAGTGGAACGGGGGTGTTAGAGATACACTCTTGACCGTTGAAATCTCCTAACGTCTGATACATGTACTCTTACTACCTCAGGAGAGCAGGGACTCTTTACAGTTACCCAGAAGGCGAATTACAAGGAGGCAGCCGTTACCATCACAGGGAACATCGACTACGAGACGTACACCACATTCACTCTCACCATTACAGCAAAATCCGTTCCGTCCGGAATTACTGTGTCCCCTCAAATATTCGTCACCGTCCAGGTAACTATTCCGTTTTATCAAGTCAAAAACAATCTCCATTTTTACCTCGATAGCAATTCAAAATGTATGTATGTACAATTTTCCTGGAGAAGAAGATGGAGCTTATGTAGCATCTACCTACTATGTTGGAAATCACAATCGTATCATAATGTATGTACAAGTAGTAGCCATTGTTCTGGGGAAGAAGATGGAGTTGATGTATCATCTATTATATGTTGGAACTCACAATCGTAGATAGTTTTTGTCCACGTTGGATAAGGAATTACTTTGTCTTTTAATACAACTTGTATTATTGGAATTACAGCCACCCCTACATTCTAAAGCATTGCATAATTTTCCGCCATTATCTAGGACGTAAACGAGGCACCGACGTTGAACTTGAACGATGTCGCGACGATACCTGAAAACTCCGCAGTTGGGACAGCAGTTTTTGACGTGATCTGTACAGACGTGGACACAAGCCCAAATGGTGACACCGTCCTCACTCACGTTGACGGTTCGGGTTTCTTCGACGTTGCCTCTACAGGAGCGGTGACACTATCTAGTAGCACAGACTTAAACTATGAGAACACACAGCAGCACACCCTCACCTTTACCTGTACAGACGGAGGATCACCTGCGCTATCCGCCACCGGGACTCTAAACATCCAGGTCACCAACGTTAACGAACCACCTGTCATCACAACTCCCAGCTCCGGTTCTGAAATCATAAGCATCAACGAGAATACAAACCCAAACACGAACGTGTACTCGTTCATCGCTTCTGATGGCGATACGGGTGACACACAGACCTGGACCATCGACAGCCAGACTCCCAGCACCACCCCCACGCAGTTTGTTATCGACGGCGCTACCGGCCAGGTATCCACGGCGACCAGTCCAGATTTGGACTACGAGACTACCAACCAGTACATACTCGTGGTCCACGTGGTGGATAGCACAAGCCTCACGGCGTCTGCTTCGCTCACCGTGAATCTGAACGATGTGAACGAGGCTCCCACCTTCACCGTTTTTCCTGCGTCAGACACGGTGAACGTTAACGAGAACGAATCTGGTTCAGTCGGCATCTTCACCTATACAGCTTCAGATGAAGAAATCAGCACACAAACCTTAACATTCAGCATGGCCTTAGTCAGCACAAACCCACCAGGTGGCTCTACTATCCCCTTCGAGTTTGTGAAAAGTGCTACACAGGCTGAGCTTCGGACTGCGTCTGCTCCCACCATTGACTTTGAGACTGTAAGCCAGTACGATGTGACGCTGACGGTTAGTGACGGAGCCCTTAGCGAAGACCGGAGTCTGACCATCTACATACAAGACGTTAACGAAGCCCCGGTGATTACAAACACTGCAGGGTCACTAACTATGAATCTAGACGAGAACCAAGCCGCGAACGCTGCGGTTTTCTCCTTCACCGGAAGTGACGAGGACCAACCAGGAGATACCTTAACTTGGACGATGACCAATCAGAGCCCTTCGAATCAGTTCGTCATCAACTCTGCTACAGGTGCAGTCACCACGAGCACCTCTCCGACCATCAACTACGAGAGCGCGGAGACGCAGTACGTCCTGACAGTCGAGCTGAGTGACGGAGCGCTCACGGATACCGCAACCTTAACCATCAATGTCCAGGTAACTAGTCTCACTGCACGAAAAGTTAAATTTATCAATGGCAGCAAACGCCAGTAAAGCCGGGTAATGTCTACTTTATGAACAGTACTGGTAGTAAATAAAAGTCAAGTCCGATAATTTCGGACTTAATTATGGTAGTAAATGAAATTACCAGACCTGACTTTTATTTACTACCATTGTTATGTCCTGTACTGTTTACAAAGTACAAAGTAAACAGTACCCGACTTTACTGGCATTTACTACAATTAGTAAATCCAAAGTTACGTGCAGTGTCTGTTTTATCATGCCATCTCCAATTTTAGCAATGTTTGTAAAATTAGTAGCCATGTTCCTGAGGGAAAATACAAAGTTTGGATATCATCTAAGTGCTATATGTTGAAAATCACAATCGTAGGTAGTTTATGTCTTTGTCCATGTTTAACAAGGAATTACTATGTATCAGTGAATTACAGCAACTTCTACAAGCTAGAGTATAATTTGTCACTATTTTTAGGACGTGAACGAGACTCCTGACTTCACCAACTTCCCTGGCTCCGCGTCAGTCGACGTGAACGAAGACACAGCCGGCGGCGTGACTGTACAGGGCTTCACCGTCTACGATGACGACAACGCGCTGGTTTCCACCACACAAGACATCACCTATACCGTAGCTATAGTGAGCCCGGCGCCCGGAGAAACCCTACCGTTCACCTTCGACAAGGTGGACAACGCCAATGTCAATCTGAACACGGATTCAACCGCCGCCATTGACTACGAATACCTGTGGTCTACCTACGGGACGAACCAGTACGAAGTGACGCTGATCGTTAGTGACGGAACGGTGTCCACTCCGAGAACGTTCTACATCAACATTATAGATGTAAACGAGGCCCCCGTCATCACGAACCTCGCGTCTTCCCTGTCCACTACCATCGACGAGGACGAATCGGGCGGGAAGAATCTCATCTACTTCACGGGCACGGACGTTGACTTGCCCGGGGACACGCTGACGTGGTCCATCGCGAGCCAAACGCCAAGCGCTCTCGGCACGAACTTCGAGATAGGGCCGTCTACTGGCGTGTTGAGCGTCGTTTCAAGTCCTAATCTCGACTACGAGCAGGAAACGCAGTATCTTCTCCAGGTCGAGTTAAACGACGGCACAGGACGGCTAACAGCCACGGTGACCTACACTGTCAACATCCGGGACATCAACGAGGCGCCATCTTTCTCGGATACGTCACTGACGTACGAAATCGATGAAAACACTGCCGGTGGGGTTACCGTCTGCCCCACGAGCAACACGGCATGCACCACCACTCTACAGGGGTCCGACCCTGACGGTGACACCCTAACGTACTCGCTCATCTCGTACAGTCCTGTGAAAGACGGCTACTCCAACCCCTTCCAACTCACCCCGTCTGGAAACGACCTCGTCATAGAGACGGTGACCAATCCTGAGTTGAATTACGAGCGCGCCACCGCGTACACGCTGAAAATCCGCGTCAAGGACGGTAGCACGTCCGGTAGCAAGTCCTCAACCGGAGAGATCATAATCAACCTGGTGGACTTGGACGAGTTGCCGGAATGGAGGAACCTCCCAACCAGCGTGACCGTGAGCGAGGACTTGGCGGGAAACCAGAAGGTGTACACTCTGGACGCAGTGGATCCCGAAGGGGTTGCCGTGACGTACACCCTCAATACCGCGACGACTGCGTTCCAGCTAGTGGCCGGTACGGGTGAAATTAGGACGACGGCAAACCCACAGCTCGAATCCGGGGCATTTCTGTACACGTTAGAAATAGAGGCTGTGGACGCCACCTCAAACACCGCCACCAGCACGCTAACGGTCAATGTGGCGTTCTATGACGACAGTCCGCCGGTGTTCTCTCCAACCACCTACAATGTGAACGTTAATGAAGGAGAGAGTTCGGGGACAACGGTCACCACCATTGCCGCTACGGACGCTGATGTGGGAGATGTTGTACAGTACTACATTACAGGTTTGTCTCATCATTATTACACCATATACATTTAGTTTTGGATTCTTTAATCATTAAGAACATCATTATACACATCTATATTTAAGAACTAGGGACTTCTTATTTTTCACGGCTTCCAAAGAAGAAAACAGATCCCACATTAGTAAAATAGATACAGAACCTTACTATATATACTATATAGACAAGCAAGGCAGTGTAATCTTCATTGTCTGTCTCACATGTATAATGCTTATGAATGCATTCTTGGGATAGTTGTACACGTGTCCTGCAAAATTCAGTCTTGTTACTAAAAACTCTGCCCTAGACCCCTGTCGGCGGTTGATTCTTTCACAGCCTGCTTGAAAATTCTATTTTTATTCAAAATCGTATGACAACCAGCGATGAATGTTACTATGCCGTAAGAAAGTGTGTAATAATATATGCATTTCTTGTTCTTGTCCTGACAGAAGGAAACTAAAAAAAACTGTCCTAAAACTTGCAAGACTGCTCCCAACCTATCGCCAACCTTGGTTGGCTGTTGGTCTGGGCAATGTTGGGGAAAAGTCCTGAATGTATGACGGGGCTAAAAAAAACATTAAGTATTCTGTATTTTTTGTTCTTGTCCTGACAGGAGGAAACGGGTACTTCCTGGTAGACAGTTCCGGCGTCATCACGACAGGGACGGAGCTGGACCGAGATAACGGCTCCCCCTCCTCCTACACCCTCACCCTAACGGCGTACGACACGTCAGGCCTGTCCGCTCAGGCCACGGTCACGGTCAACGTGGACGCCGTCAACGACAACGCACCTGTCTTTTCGCAAGCTGTAGACTCCGTGTAAGTAACATCACTGTTAGTGTTTGGTACTTACTTATCCTCATCAATCTCCTCCAGCGGAGTCTGTCCTGTGCGAAGGACTCAGCTGTATTCCAGTTAATCCCAATTACCTCTAGGTCTCTTGTCACAGCATATCTTCGGTGGTTTTATGTTGTCCTTGTTTTATTTCCTCCTCTGGGGCCCAACTCGGGACAATGTGGGGATTTGGCCATATGGCAAAACCTGCCTAACCATTTTAGTCTTTCCATGTTTATTTCTGATGTTTCCTGGTGCCTGTTTTTCTACATAGTGTTAGTGTTTTGTAATGGCTAGTAATCTCGTCTCTAAAGAAGTCAAATGCATGTATCCGTGTTGTTAATCCAGTGACGTGCCGGAGAACACCGCCACGACCACCTCGGTCCTTCAGCTGACCTGCACGGACGCTGACACGGGCACGGACGGGGACCTCGTGTACGCCATAGATTCTGGCAACACACACAACTTGTTCGCACTGGGTGAGTCACGACTAAACTTGAACTACATACAATATCCAGAGCAGTGCTTTATCCAGAACCAAGCTCAGGCACGGTTCTGAATAGTCCACGCGTATCCAGAACCGTGCCTGGGGCAAGTCTACGCTCTTGGATACGCGGAGACTATCCAGAACCGAGCCTGATCCTAATCCTAACACATTCAGGCATAGAACTAGATAGGCACGGTTCTGGATACGAAACGTTTGTGGCGGAGTTTATTTAAGATAAGAGAAGTGGTTTAGATGTCCATAATGTGCATGTTCTACATTTATATAGATCTTTAAAGGGAGCTGTGTTAATGCCATTACTTATATGTCACACTGTCTCCATTGATTTCTGCAAGCTCTAAAGTAGACTGATTGCAAGAAAGGTAAAAAGAAAAAAAGATTGAGAAGTATGTTGTGTTTTATGCAGATGCAAGTACAGGGCTGATTACGGTCGCCAGTGCCATAGACATGGAGGCCGCTGCAATCGTATCGGTCAACTTCAAGTACACACTGAAGGTGACGGCCGTGGACCAAGCCGCCGTAACCGCCGACCGCCTGACCAGTACTGCAACTATCTACGTCAGCATTACGGGGCAGAACGAGTTCACGCCCGACTTCACCACCATGCCGACCAGCGACACCGTGACGTTATCGGAGGATACGGCGGTGGCGACTACAGTCACGTCAAATGTAAGGCAGACGATCCCATTCTATCTCTCTCTCTTTAATTTGTTTCTCTCTCTCCTTCCCTGTTGTCTTGGTCTGTTGTTTATCTGTGAAAGGTAACCCTAACCCGTCACCACCATGCCGCCCAGCAACACCATCACATTATCTGAGGATACAGCGGTGGCGACTACGGTTACATCACTCTGCCTCTGTCTGTCTGTCTGTCTGTCTGTCTGTCTGTCTACCTACCTGTCTGTCTGTCTCTCTCTGTTATCTCTGTCTGTTTCTCTGCGGAAGGTAACTCTAACCCTTCACGACCATACTGCCCAGCGACACTGTCATGGGGGATATCATAGCGGTGGCGACTACAGTCATATCGAATGTGGGGCAGATTCTGGTTATCGACATGTTTCCATCTCTCTCTCTTCCTCTCTCTCTCTCTTTCTTTCTGTCTGTCTCTGTCTGCCTCTCTCTCACACACACTCTCTCTCTGTTTCTCTGTGTAAGGTAAATGAAGTAATGTCAATTTATGGCAAAAGACACTACGGAAAATAAAAAAAGGGAGCAGAGTAGTAGGAAAGAGACAGATACTGTGTCATGTCTGTGTCATACATACAGTCAAACCTGTACTAGTGACCACCTTTACATAAGAACCACCTGTCGTGTCTATAGTGACCACCTGTCCATATAGACCAGATTTTATCAGTCGCCTGAGTGGTCTTCTTGAGCCGTTTTCACTACCTGGGGAATACTGAGCCAACCGCATTCCATGTTGTTCTTATATTCTGTGTTGGTTGTTTAGGTTGCAGCTACCGACGGTGACGAGGGTTCCCAGGGTGACATCGTGTACACCATCACGGGAGGAGACACCTCCACTCCCCGCACCTTCACCATGAACCCGGGGACAGGCAGGATCGTCCTGGCACAGCCGCTGGACTTTGAGACCACTCCGGTACGTAAAACACACTGTTCCACTTGTCTTCAACCCTTACTTGTCCTATGACTAAATTTTATGAACTACAGGACCACCTCTACATAAGAACCACTTGGCCGTTGATATACAGTCAAACCTGTGCAAGTATGTGGCCAACTTCTGCATCATGACCACCTGACCAATGTGACCACTTTTTGGTGGTGCTTTAGATAATTTTCCCCATTGACACAAGTATTAAGAAGCCTGCCCTGTCTATAGTGGCCACCTGTTCACATAGACCAGATTTTATCGGTCCCCTGGGTGGTTTGCTTGGGCAACACACATGTATACATTTAAACAGACAGTTCATGTTTATCTATTCATTTATGAAGAATTACTACATTTGTGGAAGGATTGACATAACAGGTGACTATCAACTCTTCAAAGATGTCAAACCTGAAACCAGTCGGTAATGTCGTTGCTCGTCGTATGTCCCAAAACACATTATGTGGATATCTGTAAAACCTAATACTTCCCCCCCTCTAACAGGTGTACTACTTGGAACTGTCTGCTATTGATGACGCCAGCCCCTCGCTGACGGGAACAGCCACCCTGACCGTGAGTGTGACGGACGTGGATGACGCTAGCCCGACATTCAGCACCGACACATACGAGGCCACGGTCCGCGAGGACGAGACAGCAAGTAAGCAAAAATGTCATAGATAACAATATGATACATGTATTTTACTCTTGTGTAGCCAGTCCTTCCTTCCCTCACCGGCGGTGAAACCCGTCTCTCCCCGGCAAACTCCCTTGGCTGCAAAACGGTCCCTCCACGACATAACTCGCGTCGCTCACCGCACCGAAAAAAATTAACGCCGCCCACAAGTCTGCGAAGGAGGCTAGTCTTTGTGGTGACAAGGTAGACATGGAAATGGAGATTTGAAATGATTTGCCTCCCGACTTGTCTGTGTGTGGCTGCAGTCAGCATTTCTAGGATGGGAAGGGATGGTTCTTGATGTGGATAGTATCTTGCCAGACGTTCCTCTGCCTCCCTCGTCGTCTCCCTTCTTCTAGACTGTTGGCCAGGCTGTCATGGCGTGTCCCAACAGCCGAGCAACCACATCAAATCACTTTTTTTCTGCAGACGCCTACGTTGTTTAGCTGATGGTTACAACATGTTATCTCCATTACAAATGTCCAAAACGTATGCTTGTAAATACTATAAATTTGTGAGGAATTGCTAGAAATTTTGCAAGCTTGTTACAACCTATACCATTAAGCTCGCCGCTCAAACGCACGTTTACATTTCATTCCTTGTGATATCTCTCCGCAGACGCCTACATTGTCCAGCTGACTGTGACCGATGCCGACACGGCCGGCGCCGACATGACCTACTCCTTCATAGCGGGAAACACGGCCGGAAACTTCTGGCTCTTCACCCTCAACAACACCGAGAACAACCCCTGGGTCATGCTGTCAAACCAGGTGGACTATGACACAGGCGATGACGTGTAAGTGTCGTTTTCATCACTTCCGGGACGGCAGTATTGTTGTAGGTGGCGCTAGTTTAGGGGAAATTTGTATGCCCTGGGTCATGCTGTCCAACCAGCTGGACTACGACACAGGCGATAACGTGTAAGTGTCGTTTTCATTACTTGCGGGACGGAAGTATTGTTTCGGGCTTCGATGGTTTATGGGGCGTTTGTATGTATCTTGTCCTGAGCAGCGGGGATAGGATTGGAAGTGAGTGGGCCCTGTATTCCCTGCGTATGCCCTGGATGGTATAATGTGCTTTGGGGTTGCCAGGAATGTGTACTGTGGAATCATGGTATGAAACATTTACGGGAAGAAATTACATCATACAAACGTATAAGTAATTCTCCATTCTATGATGTTATTCAATCAGGTATTCTATTTGCTCATTGTATCTAAGACGGTACTCTTTCTTGCAGATTTACATTGGTTGTTAAGGCCGAAGACCAATCGTCTAACACAGCAACTGCCCAAGTCGTCATCTACGTCGATCACGTGAACGAGTTTCAACCAAGATGGGGTGACCCTTCCGCCTTGCCATCTGACTCAGTTACGGTAAGTGCAAGTTCCATGTGCGTGCCTTCGTCTACTCTGTCAATATTTCTGTGTATTTTCCGAAGGGATTTTTCTTATTTTCTATAAAGTAAATTGGTTAAAGCTGTAAATGATTCACAGTCTAAAAGGAACGTTTTCGAAGGTGAGGCTCCCTTTCCACTAGGGCGGCGATTGCGCTTGACAGATTTTGACGGGATTTGACAGATCGCTCAAAAACGTTTTGTAGATGAAGACCGATTTGTTTTAGGCCTTATTTATTTTCCTGTCTTTTAAATCATGCTTTTACATCTTGACATCTTGAATCATATCCCAATCATAAAATCAAGGGTCACACAACTGCACCTGGTGGCACCTGGACCCAATTAACTATGCTGGCGCGAAGCTCCATCAAGCGTCACATTTTCTTAATCTTTACCAAATTATTACTGAACCTACCTGCGACCTTTCTCAGTCCCCCTCACTAATTGATTTAACATTTACTGATAGTCACAATTTCTTTTCCAAAACTCTTGTATTGTCCCCTTTGTCCAACTGCCACCACTCTCCCATTATTGGTTATATGAAATTCTTCGTCTCTGTTCCAAAACAGTATTCTCGAACAATCTGGGACTACAAAAATATTGACTATGATTCTCTTTCAATTTTCTTAACAGATCCCAGATGGTTTGAAATTTACAGATGTGGAACGGTAGATGATGCCAGCTGTAAACTTACAGAACTAATTCTTGAAGCGAAATATCGCTGTGTTCCTCATAAAAGCATAATTATAAAACCTAAAGACAAACCTTGGATGTCCTCCACTATTAGAAATCTGATGCGTTTGCGGGATAAGCTTCATAAAAGGGCAAAATTATCAAATTCTTCGGCGGCCTGGAAATTATACCGCAAAATTCGAAACAAATTATCTAACAAAATTTCCAAGGCCAAGAATGATTATGAATCTTTTCTGGCACAGTCCCTTTCGAATCCCTCTACAGCGCCCAAGAAATGGTGGCATATCATTAAAAAATTTTACAACTCTAAAACATATAGCATAATTCCCCCACTTTTCAATTCACATGGCTCACAATCTATTGCTGACGCTTATGAAAAAGCTTGCATCTTCAACGATTTCTTTATATCACAGTCAACAATAGATTGTTCAAATGCCTCTCTCCCCAATCTTACATTTTATACTAATGAAAAATTAGCATCTTTTCTTACTACCCCTGATGAAATCGAGATGTATATTGGTTGCCTGGAGACCGCAAAGGCTCACGGTTATGACAACATTGACAATCGCTTTTTGAAAATTGTTACTCCTTTTATATCGGACAAGTTAGCTTATGTATTTAATCTGTCCCTATCTCACGGTATCTTCCCAAACATTTGGAAAAGAGCAAATGTAATCCCTATTTTTAAGAAAGGCGATCCCCGAAATAAGCAAAATTATCGTCCTGTGTCGTTGTTGCCTGCCTTGTCTAAGATTCTTGAGAAAATTGTGTATAAACATATTTACAATCATCTTATATCTAATGAGCTCTTATACGCCTTTCAGTCAGGTTTTGTTAAAAACGACTCCACCGTTTGTCAACTTGTGTATATATGTAACCTTATTTTAGATGCATTTGAAACGGGTAAAGAAGTTCGCTCTGTTTTTTTGGATTTTTCTCGAGCATTCGACAAAGTATGGCACGCCGGCTTGATTTTTAAACTTCAACAATATGGAATTGAAGGACCCCTACTGAATTGGTTATCTAATTATTTATCCGATCGTTTTCAAAGAGTTGTTCTTGATGGCCAAGCCTCTCCGTGGAGAAAGATAGCCGCAGGTGTCCCCCAAGGTTCCGTGTTGGGCCCACTCCTTTTTATTATATATATTAATGATATCGTAAATGATCTGGAAACTTTACCTTGTTTATTTGCTGATGATAGTTCTCTGTTTGAAATTATTGAAAATCCAGCTACATCTGCATACAGACTTAATTCTGACCTATCCAAAATATTGACGTGGTCTAATACATGGCTAATGGAGTTAAATCCATCAAAGACAGAGGAAATGTGTTTTTCTGTGAAAAAAGCTCCCCCAAATCACCCTCCTCTTTTTCTTGGGACAACTAAAATTACAAAGGTCACATCGCATAAACACATTGGTGCAATTTTAACTTTTGATATGTCCTGGAACAACCACTTAAATCATGTATATGGCAATGTTTCCAACAAAGTTAATGTTTTTAGAGCCCTTAAGTTTAAACTCCCCCGCCATGTATTAGAAACTATTTATAAGTCCTTTATTCGCCCCAGCCTTGAATATGCTGATGTAATTTGGCACAGCTGCACAGCTGACCAATCTGCCCTTATAGAGAGATTTCAATATGATTGTTCCCTTGTGGTGTCTGGGGCAATTAAAGGCTCTTCTTATTTAAATGTACGCCAGGAACTGGGATGGGAAACGCTTAGTGACAGACGACATATTCACCGTTTACTGTTATTTTATAAGATAGTTCATGGCCTAACACGGAAGTATCTATTTGATCTCCTCCCTCCCGAAATATCTTATACAACAACCTACAATTTAAGAAACAAATCCAATTTCAGACTTTTAAAACATTCTACTTATAGATTTAGCAAATCTTTTGTCCCCTACTGTGTAAGTCATTGGAACGCAATAGATCCCAATGTCCGCAGTTTAAAGTATTCACTCTTTCGAAGTCATCTTATTAAAACTGTACGCCCTAACCGCCCCTTGTACTTTTCTTCCGGTCCCCGTTACACCTGCGCCCTTCTCGCTCGTTTTCGTATTGGCACCTACAGCCTTAATTATAGTCTTTTCAAACGTGGGTTGGTTTTAAGTCCATCATGTATCTGTGGGTGCCAATCCGAAACCATCTTTCATTTTATGTTTGAATGTCCTATATTTATACACAGAACGAACTACCTTGACAACATAGCAAGGGAAGTCAGTCACCTGTTTGATTTTAATTCTTTATCTGATACTGCAAAACTTCATCTTGTCCTTAGAGGCTCACCTTTACTATCTGCTGAGCAAAATGCCAAAATAATGTTACTAACACAAACATATATCTTTGAGACTCAGCGCTTCTAGCTCTTTTGGACTGAGTT
This sequence comes from Branchiostoma floridae x Branchiostoma japonicum, assembly GCA_013266295.2. NCBI lineage: Eukaryota > Metazoa > Chordata > Leptocardii > Amphioxiformes > Branchiostomatidae > Branchiostoma > Branchiostoma floridae x Branchiostoma japonicum. Next base: position 30,067,678 of record CM023825.1, on the reverse strand, counting down.
TGTCAGTGGAAAAGATATAGAAGTCAGTCGTCTCGTTTCACACTGATATTCACTCGTCATTTTAGTACTTGGGGGGTGGGGGAGTTGGTGCACATCAGTCGTTTTCATTATTTATGTTGTTGTCATTTTTGCTGTTAATGTTATTTTGTTTGTCTTTTTGTTTGTGTAGTCAGATTATTCATATGTTTAGTGGCACAGTTAAAATAAGTTATGCTACTTGAGTGCTGCGCCACTCCGTCTTTGTTTCTTTCATGTTGAATAAAAAAAAAACAAAAAAAAAACACAACTGCATCTTGGTCTCTGTACGATCGTGGAAAGGTGGTATAACCAGCACGTCGGCAGAACGTACTGCGCCTGCGCGAAACCCGTAATGTATTATGCATAGCACTTCGGCAGAACGTCTCATATAAGGTCGAATTCGCGTATATAAGGGTGACATCCCGTCTGTAGTTTTCAAATGTTGTGTAGAAAAAGATATGGTCTGCAACAGGCAAAATTTCGATGCAACGTTGACCAAAAATCCAGCGAAAATCCAGGTTTTACGCAGGCGCAGTACGTTCTGCCGACGTGCTGGTATAACTAATCCATGACACTTTGACGTCATTATAGGTTGACGAGGATCAGCCAATCGGCACCACGGTGCTGACCGTGGACGTGAGCGACTCTGACGCCGGAGTAGATGGCGACCTCACCTACAGCATCACGGCGGGAAACACGAACTCCGCCTTTGAACTTAACCCCACCACGGGCGAGCTACTGGTCAGTAAGGGGCTGGACTTCGAGACGATGTCGGGTTCGTACAACATCAGTATCCAGGCGGTGGACGGAGGCAATCCCGCCCGCAGCGCAGACTCCTTCGTATTGGTCTACATCGGGAACATAAACGACAACCCGCCATCTTGTACCCAGGTTAGTTTGGCCATCTGCTGTATTCACCCTTTCCACTACTCCTGGTTGTCAGGTATTCAAAAGCCGAACACCAATGGCAATAATTGATCATGAAGATAGTACCCGTAAAAAAGGATCAAATAATACTTGCCAAGCCACTATACATATACATTACATTCATCCACTGCATCCTGGTAGCACAAGTTTCCTCGATACCATCTTCCTGCATCCATGACTCTTCTCCACTGACACTGTTCGTACCCTCTTCTCTCCCACCATGTTGCTTACACTGTGACCACCACATCAACCAACTGTATTGCATGATCATCTAGAGCTATCTCTGGATGAATTACATTTATTTATTTATTTATTATTTTTACATCATGGATGAATAACTACCCATACGCTTGTAGTGATTAACTTGCTATGCCATTACACCATCCTTCTAAGTCTGGAACCCAAACATACAGACCTAGCATAAAATAGTTCCGTTTTCCCCACAGACCACGTACGTTGTCCAAGTCCCCGAGGACCAGACCGTTAACCTCATCCCGGGTTTTGTCAACATCGACTGTGACGACGGTGACGGAGACGTGCTCACCTACAGCATCATTTCCGGCGACCCTGCTAGCACCTTCCGGATCACACAGAACGGCGGCTTCTACATGGTCTACCTCGGCAGGTAAAGTTTCCCTTTTACTTCGAGGAAGCCCATTATACCACGTATAGATCTTGTTCATTATTACATAAAACTATATCATTACGACCAAATTCCTAGATTCCCCCAATGTTTAATATTTACGACCAGTGTGTTCTATTTGGTACTTCATCATTGGGTAGAGCTGGACTGGCGCTTCTCAGCCATATTGTTTAATATGTTTTTTCCCCATTATATTACATTTATCTATTCTGTGTCAACTCAGTCCTTTGCTGTTTATAATAGCGGTGGCGTCAAGATAATTTTTTTTAACTTGAGTAGGCTACCACTGTGCGTGTATTTGTTACCTCCGGGGAAGGAGATATCCTTCCGCGGAAGTGTATTGTAAGAGTTCGCAGTTTTCATGTTCGCAGCTATTTCTCGCGGTTGGGTGGACGGATTTTTCGTTTGTCCTATCAAAGTCATATATGCAATGAGTTTAGATAACCCTCTGATCATGACACATATCTTTTATTACATTTTCAACATCGCAAAAAGCGAGGAGTAGCCGAACTCACGTACTAGACTGTAGTATTAGTGCTAGCTTCAGTATGTATACATATGTCTCCATTTGTAAAAACTACTTTGTTGTGACCTGTACCAGATCCAGTGGGTATATATGTACAATAAAGGTATTCATCCATTATATTCATTATCTGAATTTGAAACAAAAATCTACCCCGGCAGCGCGCTAGACTACGACGACCCCACAAACACGCCTCGCTCGTACGACCTGATCGTCCAGCTGAGCGACGGCACCACAACCCTAGAGGTGCCGGTCGCCATCGGCGTCACCCCGGTGAACGACGGCGCGCCGACCATCACAGACGACACCGTCACCGTTTCCGAGGCCACGCCCATCGGTGACGTCATCTATGACGTCGACGATTCCGACCCTGACGCGGCCGACCAGGCCCACGGCATCGTGACGTATGCAATCACGGGGCCGGCAACGCACCCTTTCCGGATAGATTCGTCCACAGGTGGGTAATGATTCGAATGTATCTAATACCATTGCTGCATTTGCCATTTGCATGTAGTAGTACTTCTGGTAATGAATCAAGTTCAACCATATACATTGCTGCTTCTGAAAGTTGCACACTCTTTTGTTTCATGCTAATACGTCTACTTTAGCTCGTAAACATTTTCGTATCTATTGTCTTAAACTATGGCTATAAGTTTAAGAGACAACACATAACTACTCCGTACTTTGTTTATTGTTTATTTTGTAGCACAAATCAGAAAACAGAAAAATAAACGTGTATAGAATATAACATGTATGTTTTCTACAACAGAATTATGTGACAGTATGTTCGCTATCTCAGTATCTGACTTCTGTTTTTGACCAGGTGAAATCTCTGTGGCTTCTACACTGGACTACGAAACGGCGTTCAGCTATGACCTGGTCGTCGTGGCCACGGACGGCGGCGGGCTGGCCTCTACGGCCACGGTCACGGTCAACCTGGACGGGGTCAACGAGTTCTACCCGACATGCACCTCTTCCGACTTTGGTGTGTCGGTCAGCGAAACTGCAGTCGTTGGCGCAGTGGTCGTGGATTTGGGCTGTACGGATAGCGACAGCGGATTTGACGGGGCTTTGTCCTACACAACCACACAGACCCCGTCTACCAAGTTCAACATTTTGGCGGGGCAGATTCAAGTGTCATCTGCGTTAGACTATGATGGTGGGGAAACGTTGTACTCTCTTGTCGTGTTGGTGAACGATAACTCGGTGATAGCCTCAAACCAGAAAACGACCACACTAACCGTCACCATTGAAGTCACGCCAGTAAACGAAGCCACGCCGTCGTTTTCTTCACTGATATTCTCAGCCACCCCCTCCGAAGACATCAGTGTCGGCAGTACGGTCATTGACCTGGACGCTGCGGACACCGACGCCTCTAGCCACGCCCACGGCATGGTGACGTACAGCATCGTGTCAGGGAACACCGACGGTCACTTTAGGTGGGCTCCCTCTTTATTATAGTATAATTATAGTTTATACTAGAGTATGATATGAAATATACTACTTTATTATAAAACATATTTCTAGATCATTCAACTTATTCATATTTTTAAACAGTGTGCAATAGTTAACATACCATATTTTTTTTTACCTTGCTGATGGTTTCTTTCAAACGTTGAAGTGTTTTTATTTTAAACAATGTAAGTTAGCATGGAATTTAAGGCGTCAATAATGTATATGTTTGCTACTTTTTCTGATAAAGTTTCCTCTCTTCTTTGTTCAGTATCGACCCGAGCAGCGGACTGATCGTGACGAACTCGCCCTTAGACTTTGAGACCACTCCTGCGTACACACTCGACGTGAGGATGTTTTTGTTTGAATTTTTTGTATATTTTTTCATGATTTTTATTCTATTTATTTGCGTATGTTAGAAGCAAATTGCCTAACAGGAATGACAAAAACTGGGGAAGAAATGAAGCCATAATGGCTTCTTTGAGCCCCCCGTTTCATTTAACAACTAATTCTTCATAAAAAATATTATTATAAAATAATTAATAACAATGAAATATTGGTTAAAGGAGCGATGTTAACTGATAACATATAAATTATGTTTCAAAAGATGCCTAGACGCTAGAAATTCTACAGATAATTCTAAAAGCACATCTTCATCCCATACTAGTATACTGTATAGACACTCTTACAAGGTGAATTAGACTCTTAGAATTTTTGTTATATAGTAGTAGATACCATGCGTTGTACCTAGCACAGTTGTTGTGCAATAACGTATTATTCATGTTACAGGTGATGGCGGCAGACGGAGGTACCCCTCCGCTAAGCGACACCACGACAGTCTTGATCGTTCTAGACGACGTGAACGACAACACGGCTCAGTGCGTCCCTTCCGTGTTCTCGGAGACGGTATCGGAGAGCGAGGCGGCCGACTACGTGGTGACGTCCCTGTCCTGTACCGACAGTGATTCCGGGTTGTTCGGAGCGCTGACCTACTCCATCTCGGCAGGCGACACAAACCAGTTCTACATGAACGGGTCTGATCTGCTGCTGAGAACGCCGCTGGACTATGATGCAGGTAATTACTAATTAAAGATAAATGTACCTCTGAAGAGTTTTCCTTAATTACCAAACAAGGAGTCGGAGATTTCAGACTTCCTGGAAGTGTTTTTGGTTTCCGTAAATATTTGACCTGTAAAGACGACTGTATGACGTAATTTAATCGCATTAAACATAGTCAACAGCTTCCTGAATTCCCCCACGTACCGCGCATGCCTATTCAGGCGTAACGTCCATGTCAACCAAGTAACTAAATATCCACCCACTCCCGATGCAACCATCTCTGCTGAAGAAGCAAACACACAAAACCACAAACGCACCTAAAACAATACCTCCGTGCCTGGAGATAACAAAAATAGACAAGTGTTTTAAAATAAGCTGCTTACCACTTACGATATGAGTTTCTTGTCACAAAATACAACTCTCTCATGATATAAACCACCAACATAACTATAAATGTTCTCAACACATTTCTATTTTTCTCCACCAAACAGTTCCCAGACAATACGACCTGGAGATCACAGTTGCCGACAACGGCTCTCCGCCCAACTATGACGTCATCCCCGTCACGGTTCATGTGGATCCTGTGAACGAGTTTTCCCCGGCCTTCGTCATTTCCGGTGATCTCGTTCTCAGCGTGGACGAGGACTTCACAGTGAACGACCCGATCACGACTATCGCGGCTACAGACGCAGACTCTGACGTCAACGCGCATGGGCAGATCACCTACACGATTCTGTCAGGTGGGGAATTTCAGATGTATCTTCCTCTTCTTTCTCTTCCTCTTCAGAATTTGTCACTCTAAACATGTTTAGCATGATCCCTGTCCGGACGGGGCAAACTGTACTCTCTCGTGGACAAACTCCCCCTGACGTGTTATCTGTCTATTTGGCCAATTTCTACTTTTTCTAGCCGCTTCCCGAAGCCTGGTAGAGGCTAAGCTACTGGTGCAATGTGGCTTCGCTGCGGCTCGCGTATTTACCGGGTCAACTCAGAATCTTTTCGTAATGTATAAAAGTGACTTTTAGTTTACATGATGTATTGTTGCTTTGGTCTGGTATACAAAGATGTAATTCAAATTGCTTTTTACGCAGCTTATTATGTCCATGGTTTTAACAGAATACTTTGTTTGCCATGTTTGGACATGTTTGTCATGTTTCTTTTCACAGGAAACACCGAAGCCAAGTTTACCCTGGACTCCGCTACAGGCGTCCTGTATCTAGTAGACGAGTTGGATCGAGAAACCACCGCGTCCTACAACATTCTAGTCCAGGCCTCCGACGGGGTTCTGTTCAACGCGGGAACACCGAACACCATCACCAAGTGGGTCAACATAACGGTCAACGACGTCAACGACAACGAACCACAGTGCACGCCTTCGCATTATCCAGTCACTTTTAACGAGAGCACGGCTACTGGAACGGCGATGACGACCGTCACGTGTCAGGACTTGTTCGACGCGGGGACGAACGCGCAGATTCAGTACTCCTTCTCTGGTTCCGGAAACGTCGGCAACACGTTCGCCATCGACCAAACGACGGGACAGATCACCCTCCAGAACCCGTTAGATTACGATTCCAGTTCCGATCCTCAGTCCTACTCATTAACAGTACATGCTGTAGACCAGGGTACCCCGAAATTAACAGGAACGGCACTCGTAACCATTGCAGTGAGTCCAGTAAATGAAGACACGCCACAGTTCTCAGAGACGGCGTACGTCGCTTCCGTCTCCGAAGACACAAGTCTCGGAACTTCCGTTCTGCAAGTCATAACGACGGACACTGACGCAGGAGACGACGGCGTTGTCCGCTTCAGCATGGCCGCTGACAGCACTTTCCTACTCGAAGAGACCACAGGATGGTTGGTTCTGAAGTCTGCACTAGATAGAGAAAGCACCTCGTCGTATTCCCTAGTGGTTACAGCCACCGACCAGCCAGCCAACCCGTCCGACGCATTGTCTGCTGAAGTAAACGTCACGATCACTGTGACAGATGTGAACGACAACGCTCCTTTTATCATACCCTCGTCGCATCAAGTAACGCTTAGCGAGAACGACCCAGTTAGCACGTTTGTAGTGTGGGTTACTGCATTCGATTCTGACACTGGCATCAATGCTAATCACTACTATGGCATCACTGGAGGAAACACCAACACGGATTTCTCTATCAACCAGCTCGGCATCATAACCACAGCTCGCGCTCTGGACTACGAGACGACCACCTCCTACTCCCTAACAGTCACAGTCACCGACCAAGGCTCAACGCCTCTCTCCGCGACCGCACAGGTCGGTATAACCATCACCCCGTACAACGAGTTCGATCCGGCCTTCGCCCAAGCGTCCTACAGCATCACCATTGACGAAGACACGGCTATTGGGGTCTCCATCGGCAAAGTCACCGCTACAGACGCCGATTTCGGGTCGGACGGCCTGCCTGATGACGTCACGTACAGCTTCGCAACCACGAGTACGAAGTTCTACATTGACGAGTACACGGGGGATATTAGGGTGAAGGGAGCACTGGATAAGGAAACCCAAGACACGTATACGTTAACAGTTGTGGCGACGGATTCTGGCACTACTCCTGCAGTCAGGTCTAACAGTGTTACCCTGACGATTACTGTAGGGGACACCAACGACAACGCACCGGTGTTCAGTCCAGCCTCGTACACCGCCGAAGTGCCCGAAAACGCAACCGTCGGTTACAACGTCGTCACAGTTGTAGCCAGTGACAGCGACTTGGGAGTCGGTGGCACGGTGGATTACAACATCGTCGATGGCAACTCTCCGGACAACATCTTTGCCGTGGATTCGAGCGGCAACTTGTTTGTGACCTCCACGGCATATCTGGACTACGAAACCACTACTGTTTACACACTGTCAGTGACGGCTACCGACCAGGGTACACCCCAGTTAACATCTACCGCCAGGGTCGGCATCCAGATCACCGCATACAACGAGTTTGATCCAGTATTTACAAACGGGGGCTACTACACAGCAACCATCTACGAGAACGCAAACCTTGGTGACGCGGTGGTTCGGACCACGGCTTCTGATGACGACGGCGGTTCCGACGGTGACGTCACGTACTTCATCACTTCCGGTAACACCGACGGCCATTTTGCGATGGATTACGTCACCGGGTGGATAACGATAGACAGAGAACTTGACCGAGAGGTGACGGGTTCTTACACCTTGACGGTGACGGCTTACGACGGAGGATCCTCACCGAGTAGGTTTGGTTTATTCAGATCCAACATTAGCTGAACAATTTCCATTGTAGTTATTCTTCCTGTGGTCCTTATTGCACAAAACTACATTGCACATTGCACACGGTACGCAAATTATACAGAATGTCCATGTACAGAATATCACAAAAGAAGTTATAAAAAGATCATCTTATGAGGTCCATTTACCATCATATCATATACCAATATGACATAAAAACTTCTTTGGTTCCCTTACTATAGGGAGGTCAGCAGACGCGACCGTTTACGTGACCGTGGAAGACGTTAATGACAACACCCCGACATGCACGGGCTACTACTACGACCGAACGCTCGCAGAATCGTTGCCGGCGGGAACATCTCTGCTGCAGCTGACGTGCAGGTGAACACACAATCATTTAAATGCCATAGCTAGCTACTTACTGTTAATGGATAGAAGTTATCGCAAAGGCCACTTTTTATTTAGTGTCCTTTGGGACCAGTCACATTTTCATTTATCATTGTTTATCGTACGATTTTGATGCAGCAATGTTTTCAAACAGGCTGTGACAGAACTAAATAAAGACCAAGATCTAAGATAGCCTTTTCAGTAATAAGACAGCTACAGTTTGTACGACAAATGCACGACTGTTCCAAGAATACCTCCAGTTTACGATCGTAGGATGACCGTACGGCGTACAGCCCTTAGTGTCGTTACACATGATTTTTGCGCAAATTGTAGTGGCAAAGATTTAGAGGATAGCCAATAGGCTTGTGCTAATGTTTCTTTATTCTTGCACTATATTTATTCCCTGAAATATTTTCTTTAAACAGTGATCCAGATGAAGGCATAAACGGTGGCCTGACCTACACCCTCACGTCAGGTGATCTGTACGGACAGTTTCACGTCGACAGTACCGGGGAGCTGACTGTAAGCACGGGACTGAACTACGAGAACACAACGGAGTATCAACTCACCATCACTGGTAAGGGCATCTCACAAATATCTCTTTCAGTGGTTTGTGTTTGACTATCCATTTGAACAAATACCAATGCTAGCTTATCCAGTTTTCAAATGGTAAAGAAGACTATAATATTACCTCATTCAATCCGGGATGTTCTCCATTTCTTCATTTCACATAATTATAAAACTTCTAAGAGTGGTATTTATACACGTTACTGTTCATTTCATATAGTCCAGCGGCAAAGCTGAAAAATTGTGCAAATTTGTCTAAAAGCACAAAATATTTGCAACATATCACATTTAGTTAAATTTATTCTAAACAAATCTGGATATGGATCCATGTCAATTTCTGCCCGAGAGCGATTTTCTGATATTTTGGCTATTTTCAACTGAAAATGTAACATCCATGCAAATCTCTCCCCAGTGTCAGACGGCGGTTCTCCTTCGCTGTCTGCGGCGGTGGTGACCGTTGCCATGGAGATAACTGGAGTGAACGAGTTCCAGCCGGTGTTCACCCTTGACCCGTACAGCGTCTCCATCAACGAAAACATCTCCCTGGCAACGTCCATCCTGGCGGTTACTGCTCAGGACCAGGACACTGGTACACAAGGTACTGTGAAACCGTCTTCTTCTCTTCTTTTGTCATCCCCAACTGAGGTGAAGCATCATGCTTTTTCAAGTAGCTACTAGTACAATGTGGCTTCGCTACGGCTCGCGTTTATAGCCAAGGACACTGGGTCACCCCTACTCTTCTCGATAAGTGTGTTGGGTTCTTTTACGTGCAGAAGTTTGACGCCATAAGGTCCCTCATACAGGGGCCCCCAGCTTTACGTCACCATCCGAAAGGACGATTTGACTCTTTTCCAGTTTTTCATCACAATTTTTGTGCCCTCCAGGTGAATTGAAATATTACATCACATCCGGGAACCAGGGCGGTGCCTTTAGCCTAGACTACCTGTTGGGTGACCTGAGTACTGCAGCCGTCCTGGACAGAGAGGCAGTGGATACATACGTGCTGACGGGTAAGGCATCGATCTTTGAACAATTCTTTATTTTTGTCCGCCTTTACAACAGCAAAGTTCAGTCTGATTAGTAATTAGTCTTGGGTGCCTATGTTCAAGTTCTACTTAAGTAATCATCCTCAGTCACTGATGAAAGATAGCGGTGGGTGATATCTGGAACATCTGACTATTCAAGAAATAGAATCCAGTTGCTTGGTTTATTTTGTATTACGTGATATTCTACATGGATGTCTAACTTGTACATGGATGTACTGTCTTTCTATTTCAAAAAAGTACAGTAAGTTGTACGGTGATGTATTTATTCACAAGTAATTTATCTATTCATTCAAAGAAGAATCATTAAACTGGATGTCTAGCCTTCACAAATGTATTTTGAATGTTCCTGCAATATAATGTGTGTCTCTATCTACAGTTGTCGCCATTGATGGTGGGACATCTCCGCAGAGGTCCGGCACCAGTACCGTGACAGTCACCATCGAGGACGCCAACGACAACTCGCCCTCCTGCCTCCCCACCTACCACACCGTAACCGCGCCCGAAAACACCGCCGTCAACACCGTGTTGACAGCTGGTAGGATTTCTCACAAATTTCTGCACATGTTCTAGTTCATTTTCTGCTGAGAGATTCTTCATTTCAATTCTTCAACAACCCCCAACTTTTACAGTATGTTCAATTCGTAAAAGATCTTAGTAACCAATCTTCTATCCAACCAGTCTAGCATGCAGTACTTGCTTACAGTTTACCTGTATATAAATTTCATTTTTCTTACATTTCATCTGATTTTTTTAGTACGTAGTTTATCCTACAGTATCTTGTTATTCTTTTGCTTTGCCCCGGCTGTATGTGTTTCATTGTACTTTAATTTTGTAATGTCCTTTGTTTTGATGACATTAAACCCCGGGGGAATCTATATAATATAGTCAAGTCAAGTCAAGTCAAGTTTATTGCACAACAATTGTAACAGGTACAATAAAAAAGCCTGGGACCAGATGGGGCCCATTACTAGGCCGATACCAGGTATCGGAATCCCCGGGTTTAATATAACCTATGAGCTTGAGTGTGTTCTCATCACGCCTTGTCAGTGAATGTTGTAATAATAAAAAGAAACACCGTGTTGCTCACAGTCAACTGCAGCGACAATGACGTCAACCAAAACGCACAGCTGTCCTACGTCGTCGTGAACGGCAGCGATGGGAGCATTGCCGTGTCGCCTAGCAACGGTGACGTGTATCTGGCGGCGTCCTTGGACTACGAGACGACCGACAGCTACTACATTCAGGTGGAAGTGAGCGACAACGGGTATCAGAGCACCACGGCGACTGTTTATGTTAGCGTGGAGGTGACGGGAGTGAATGAAGCAGCGCCGGCGTTTGTGGATTCAAGCTACCAGGTGAGCGTTTTTTTATTGATCAAAAACATCCATAAGCAAACAAAGTGACGACGCAATCAAGCTGAAATTAACTTATATCAACGTCGCCACCAAACAATGAATGCACGGTCCTTAATGCATGTTCTTGCCCACATGGGTTAAATGCAGTAGTGATACTATTGCAACACTTAAAGATAAAATATCATTACCTGTAGTGTTGATAGTAAACAATAAAAATAATTATGCATACAGAAATACATGTACATTGGAAAATAAACAGACGAATAGATGTATGCGATTAAAAAATGATAATGGGAGAATACGAAATATTATGTTAGTATGGAAGTTCATCTGCGTTGATAAACGTCACTATAAAAATTGGCTGAAATTTATGTTCCAACATTGAAATTAACTTGAGAAATATTATGATTTTTGTGACCAGTCCAGCGTCGCTGAGAACGAAACGGCTGGAGTTGTCATCCTGCAAGTGAACGCCACTGACGTAGACAGAGGGGACGACGGGCAGTTCACCTACACCATCACGGGCGGCAACGCTGCCGGAATGTTCCAGATCAGCGCCACGAACGGACAGGTAGAAATCAAGCGGCGCCTGGACAGAGAAGGCACAGATTACTACGTGCTCACAGTCACTGCTACCGACATGGGATCTCCGGCGCTATCCAGCAACGTCTATGTTTACGTCAACGTCACTGACGTAAACGACAACCAGCCTACATGTCCTTCGTATGTCCTGAATTTCGAATTGGACGAAGATGTCAACGTGGGAGCAACTTTAGCGTCTTTCAATTGTACCGATGTAGACATTGGCAACAACGCCGATCTAGCGTACAGTATCGTCAGCGGGGACCCAACTAGTCGTTTTACGATGGTATTGAACGAACTTCAGGTTCAGAACTCGTTAGATTACGAAGGTGAAGACTGGTACTACTTAACGTTAACAGTGGTCGACAATGGCTCCCCCGCTCTCAGCGCTAATATTACTGTATCTGTCCACGTGAACCCCGTGAACGAGTTTTCTCCCGTGTTTAACGACTCGTTTTACTCGACCAACCTTTACGAGAACGTAACTACCGGGACTGTGGTGGTGACCGTCGGGGCAACCGACGGCGACAGGCCCGACCAGGCGCAAGGCATGATCCGCTACTCCATCGTCTCGGGAAACACGGGAAACAAGTTCTCTCTTGACGACCAAACCGGAGAAATATCTGTGGTGAGACCTCTCGATCGGGAGATTACAGACTTCTACAACCTAACAGTGAGAGTACACGATAACGTGTATGGAGCAACTCCACAACTATCCTCCGATGTACAGGTAGAAATCACGGTGTTGGATGTAGACGATAATTCTCCCAGTTTCGAGCCGGAGTCCTACACCGTTAGTGTTGTCGAAGGCGCCGCCAATGGCACTCAGTTGGCCGTGCTTACCTACACGGACGCTGATGACGGCGTCAACGCCATATCCGTCCTCAGCGTCACTTCCGGAAATGGAGCGGGTCTCTTTGCGCTGATCTTCGACAGGCTGTTCTTGGTCGGTACTTTAGACTACGAGACAGAGCAGCAATACGTCCTGACTGTGCAGGCAACCGACGTGCTAGAACCATCCTTTACGGACACAGCAGAGGTGATTATCAACGTGGTATCCGAAAACGACAACCGGCCAGTGTTCGCCGTGGACAATACAACCATCAATGTGTTCGAAGACGCTGCGCTGGGAACTGTTTTATACGACGCCAATGCAACAGACAGCGACCTTGGAGAACACAGCGAGCTCACATACTCCATCGTGTCCGCCAGTTCTCCAACTTTCCTTATAGACAGCGTTACCGGGATAGTAAGACTTGGTGCAGGGCTGGACAGGGAAACACAGTCATCCTACGTAGTGAACATTACAGTGGAAGACACGGACTTCTATGACTTTATGTTGCTCTACGTTTTCGTCACGGATGTGAATGACAACAAGCCTGTTATGACTCAAACCATGTACTCAGTAAGTGTTGACGAGAACCAACCCATAGGAACCGTCCTACTAACAGTTTCAGCCACAGATCCGGACGAAGGCAACAACAGTGCCATCACCTATACTACCCGCGGTTCGGACGCGAGCTTCTTTTACCTCAACAGCACGACCGGCGCCATATCTAGTCAAAGCACGCTGGACTTCGAAGGTAGGAAATCGTACTATTTCTTCGTCAGGGCATACGACAATGGGTCCCCACAGCTGTACTCCTCTTGGTCCGGGGTTCAGGTTATACTGAACGATCTCAACGACAACAGTCCAGTATTCTCTCCCACTACTTACACATACACTCTGTCAGAGGATTCGCCCTACCCCGTAGACTTGCTAACAGTCTACGCGTCGGACGCCGACTCTGGTACCAACGCCGACATCACGTACTCCATCTCCGCAGGAGACCTGCTTAACCAATTCCAGATAAACCAAGATGGCGTCCTGAGTCTCGTCAACGCCCTTGACCGTGAGGTCACTCCCCTCTACTTCCTTTCCATCACCGCTACGGATGGCGGTACGCCGGCACAGGTTTCTACGCCGGCTATAGTCGTCATTACCGTAGAAGACGTTAACGACAACGCGCCAAGCTTTGCCCAAACGTCCTACTCAGTAAACGTGGACGAAGATGTCACCCTCTACACTACGGTGCTGACTCCCGTGGTCACTGATCCGGATAGTGGGTCAAACAGCGAGGTTACGCTCTCCATTCTGTCAGGAAACGACAACAACAAGTTCAGCATTGATCCTATCTATGGATACATCTTCACCGTCGGGACGTTTGACAGAGAAGCACAAGACACGTACAACCTCACAATCCAAGCCCAAGATGGCGCGAGTCCCTTCTACACGGCCACAACAGTTGTGTACGTCAGAATCGTAGACATAAACGACAACGCCCCGGCGTTTGCCCAGTCGTCCTACCAGACGAACGTCAACGAAAATGTCGCGGTTGGAACTTCGGTGATAACAGTCCTCGCTAGTGATATCGACAACGGCACGAACGGAGAAGTGAACTACTACATATCAGACACATTAGTCCCGTTTACTGTAGACAACACCACAGGTGTGATATACACGAGCGGCGATCTTGACCGTGAAAGCGTGCCCTCCTACACTTTCCTGGTAACGGTGCGAGACCGGGGGACCCCGCAATTCTCAGACGAGACCACGGTAACTGTATATGTTCTTGACCTCAACGATAACACACCCAACTTCACTCAAACATCCTACAGCGTCACAATCGAAGAGAACTTAGCACAGGGAACAAACATTTTAACAGTCAGCGCATCCGATGACGATTCTGGTACAAACGCAGATATAACCTACTCCATATCTACGACCAGCACGTTAGGGCTACAGTTCTACAGCATAGATCCAGCTTCAGGGCAGATCTCCGTGAGGGAAGCGAACGACAGGGAAACGCTGGACTTCGTGCAGATGTTTGTGGTGGCCACGGACGGGGGGTCGCCTCAGCTCAGCTCATTGGTCGAGGTGAACGTGACGATCTCTGACGTCAACGACAACGCACCAATCCTGGTGCAGACGTTCTTCAGCCTGGAAATCCGATACGACAGCAGCAGCCTCACCAACTTAGCTACACTCAGCGCGACGGACGTCGATCAAGGTATGCCAAAGTCTCTGAACAGTGAACACAATATTATTCAATGGGGGATGGGTGCTAAAGGAAAACCTGGTGCAGCCTGGTGCTTTTTCATAAAGCTAATAGTGCAATGCGGCTTTGCTACAGCACGCGTTTAGTACTGCAAGACAGTGTAATTCTATCTTAATGAGGCCCTTCTTAGATATCTATGAAACATACCTGCAAGTAGCAACAGCAGCTCCAATATATAATTATGATAGTGACACTTTCTTATTTAGCCATTTTCAGCATGTCTTAGCAGACTCTTACATCACTGTAATTGGACCTAAAACTACTTTATCACCATGACCTGCACTTAGCCTTTAAGAGCATAAACGTACAATAAAGGTCTGTCAATTCTTATTCGTTTCTCACTATATGAAGTATGTCTCAGTTTTGTTATTTTTTCCCTATCCGCCAGGCATTAACGGAGAGATCCAGTACTACCTGCTGGACTACACCAGCCTGTTCCACGTGGACCTGCTGTCCGGGCACGTCCGTAAGAAGGACAACAGCACGCTGCTGGAGCTGGACTTCAAGTACGTCATGACCGCCGTGGCCAGGGATGCAGGTAAGGCACACTGTAGCAGTACTTTTTTTATGAACCTTTCGCATACTGAAGTAGTTGTTTGGCTACCTATTATCTTTTGGTTATGGGGTTAGGCAGCAGGGAGAAGTTTAAAACTCTATAACTACACACAAAGGAACCTAGCTTGCCCACAAGCTTTCGATGAGAACTCTGACCATTTTCAAGTTGAAATGACGCGAAGCCTAAGTCACGTGGGAGTGTGACGTCAGCAACGACAGCAACCACACCAGAAGGTTCTGCGACTTTAGATCCCGTCAAAATATCGAGGATAGGACTATTTCCTGAGAAAAGTGAAAGAGGCTATGTACATCAGGTCACTTCAGTCATCCTTGGACCGAGGCGGGGGCTGATACCAACTGTCGGGCACTTTTGACCCGATTCTATATTCACTTCTGGATATGATAGGATATGCCAATACACTATTGGCTTTAATGAAATGTCGTTTGCTGTAACTCGTTCTAACCCGTTCTAACCTGTTCTAACCTGATCTAACCCGTTCCCCTGGTCTGTCCGACAGGTTCGCCCGTCCTGACGTCAGCCCCAGCTGCGACCCTTCGTGTGGACACCTTCCGTCCGGAGGAGTGCCTGGTGGACATGGTGGTGGCGCAGTCGTACGACCAGTTCTTACAGGTTCGTACTTTGTGTGTAAAGGTTTTCTGACCTTTTCACATCCTGTATTTTGGT
This sequence comes from Branchiostoma floridae x Branchiostoma japonicum, assembly GCA_013266295.2. Taxonomy (NCBI): domain Eukaryota; kingdom Metazoa; phylum Chordata; class Leptocardii; order Amphioxiformes; family Branchiostomatidae; genus Branchiostoma; species Branchiostoma floridae x Branchiostoma japonicum. The sequence goes on along the minus strand of CM023825.1, from coordinate 30,051,558 downwards.
GTGTCATTCTCCTGTCAAGTGGCCTGACGAGATGTCAACCTACTTTATTCGGACAGGATACATACAAATGCCCAAAACAATACTTCCGTCCCGGAAGTAATTCATGTTACCTATTCGCTTGTTCCCGCAGGTCCAGGACTCATTCATCGCCGCTCTGTCCGCGGTGTTCGCCCCAGGCAGGATCGGGGTGTCCGACATCACAACCGGCAGTGGCACAAGCCGCAGGCGTCTCTTACAATCCGAGTAAGTATAACAAATATTTCTGTAAAAGGTAAAAGTAGTCTCATATGTTTGTTGAGGCCGTATGGGCAGTGGGTTGTTGATCCACTGTGTCTAGGGCACGGTATTGGAAGGCGGAGAACAACCACTGCTTCGACCGCCTTTTCCCTCCCCAACTGAAGTCAGGTACCCATTTTACACCTGGGTGGAGTGAGTAAAGTCGTGTTAAGAGCCTTTACCAAGGACACAACGTCTGACCAGAAATATCAGGGATCGAACCCACGACCTCACGATCTCGTGTCTGCTGGCCTAGCCACTTGGCCATTCGACGCTACTAGACAGTCTGTAGAACATTGCAAAATAAATACCTATAGTATTCTTTCCAATTTTGCCAACAATGTGCTTTCCTGCTTGCGCTAGTTTAAATTTTTGATCTGCTTTTTTTCATCACTACCACTAGCTCCGTTACCGTATCTGTGTACGGGGTCGCCAACACCCTTACCGACTCGTCGTCCGGTCTGTCGGCGGCAAAATCCTTCATGTCTGCTGACGAGATTCTGGAGGTGGCCCGGCTAGATGACTCGGGGACTCCCAGTGCCGCCATATCCGGCCAGGAATTCCTGAACTTTCCAGTGACACGGGTATGTAGCATCAATCAAACACCTAGTAATGCAATGGAAGGCGTTAGATAATGTAACGTAGGGTTGTGTGACTTCTCCAAGAATGCCTGAAGAAAAGTCCCTTGATCACAATTATCTGGGAGTATTGATTTAGGTGGATCTGGTTCACTGGTAGATTGTGTGTCTTGTCCTGAGCAGCGATGATTGGAAGTCAATGGGCGGAGATTTGGTTTCAGTTGAATGACATGGTTGTGATGCAGTTAACTCTGGTTGGTAGGACGTGGTATGAGGTCGCTGTAATGTGTAATCATGGTATGAAACATAGACCGTGGTGTAATACCCGATTAAACCACGCCTACGTCATAATATTATTCCAGACTCAGATTTAATTCAATCGGGTATTTCCCCATGATCATACCATACAGTTTCAATACATTCATGAAAACCCCAACAGTTTCCGTGAGTCTGAAATCTCTTATTTCTTGTCTGATATTGTATTAAGGTTGCGCGGTCGATTGACAACAGCGTGACAACGGCTGCTACACCATTTGTGCAGACCCCCGCCGGAATAGCGGTGCTGACCATCAGCGCGGTGCTCGGGCTTATCCTGCTTATCCTGCTGGCCGTCTGCTGTGTCGGACTCTGTAAGAGGAGGAAAAGGAACAAGGTCGACAAGTAAGGGAACATTTATCCCCAAAATATGACAATAACCTCATAATGTCTTGCCATTCATTAGTATGACGAAAGAACCAAAAGAAGCCACCGAGACCGACCCCAACTTTTCCACATTCACTGACTAACAGATAGGTACATGTACAATGCACTCTCTACGTAAAATCACAGAACCCACAAATTATTCTTAAACTGGGGATTTCATCTTCCTCTGCTTCCGAAAAAGAAGACAAACCCAAGATCCTGGATATACACAGCACTGCTACTTAAATTAGTCTACTTGTTATCATCAACAGTATTTGAATTCTACTGTTACAACCACTGTTCTTGTCCCATGTATTTACACATATGCCCTCCCATTCCTACCACAAGAACAAGACGTAGTTACTATGTTTCCCATACCCACATCTTGCAATACGTTTTCAGGCACGAGCTTCAAAACAAACATTCGTATTATCTACCGCTCTTAACGATCAACATTTGATTCTCTTTGCACAATCACCGGCTACTATATCAGTCACAGTCATCATTGTCAGTGGTTCATGTTTAAATACATTGGTGTTCACAGAGGGGCAAATTCGAAGCCAACAAACCCGGAGGAAAAAGACAAAGAAAAGGTTAAAACTCAACAGGTAATCATCGCCAACGCCTGGACTGACAGTAAAGGTAGGGTATATTTGCTATAAAGTTGAAGTAAAAGTTTATATATATATCTGCACATTATCATACATGTAATAGGTGTAAGGAATCAAATGGTTGCAGGTTTGTTGAGAAATCATATACTGTTTTGGTAATGAGGGGATAGGAGGGTGGGCATTAAGTCTAAGCTCTGGCAATTTTTTGTGTTATTGCAAATTCAAACTCCTGAGGACAATTCTAAGGATTTCACCTCCCATCCTCAGCACTAACTATAACTCAAATAGTATCCCACCGTCTAAATTCCATATTTGTCTTCCCTGACACAGGAGTCGAGAACACGATTCTAAGTACTCCGGTGAAAAATGCAAGACAAAGTACCCCAGAAAAGGTAAGTATCAGTAACACTGTCAAATATATTCCACAATTTTCTGCGAAATTAAAAATTTACACCAAATCATTAAATTCAGTACAAATATATGATTTATTTTCAATTTCTAGTTTGTAGTTGACCATGCGAAAGTCTCTGTACCTTTTGTTGCATCGATACAGCTTCTACATAATAATCACAATCCAATTGTAGAAAAGAACAGTGCACTTTATTCTGGGCCAGATGTCTCTAGGATTTAACAACAAAGATGTGGGAAAGAATTAAAGCGAAACACCTCGATCGTTGCTTATCCTAATTTTGTCTTTCTTAGAAGACCCCAAAAGTGCCAAACAGTCGTGAAAGAAGAAGTCCCACAACTTCACTAACATCGGAGGACAGACGGAGTAACAGTTACTTCGATGGCGTCGCTACAGATACAGGTAAAATATATCATTTCATCAGGTACCTCCTCTAGTACCAGGCAAACAATTGTAATTTCATCATTCGTTCCATTGCGAACATTACGAAAAGTATAACAGCTAGCATTGTTTGTGGAAAGTAACACAAAGGATTGAGCAAGACAATACATTGATGTATCACTTGCTTCAAGCATATGTCGTAATATAATGAAAGAAACCCACTGACAGACAAACTGATGTTTATACTCATACACTGTCAAAAACAAAACCATATAAATATGTAGCTGCTATTTCCTAATACATTTAGTGCATTATTAAAATAAATTACTGCAAAACATCCTTGCTATGTTAAAATCATTCAACGTTAAAAAACTCAATTTCAAATCACAATTAGAAACGAAACTACTGCGATTTTGCAACGCTCAAAACTGTGTTGATTTTTTGTGCAGTACATGCAATAGTTCTTTAACTATTTTTTTCTTTCTCCTCTCACTGCAGTTTCCGGCCGTCGGTACCTGTACAACTCACTAACGGGACACAGAAAGTGGCTGAAGCCCAACCAGCCTAACACGCTGTCGCCTGTTATAAATTAAAATATTTTTTGTCAACAAATATACAATAACGTGTTTACCAACATATGTGCAAATACATAATTGTAATTCCAAAATTTTAACCACAAAACACTGTATATAAGATGTACAGAATAATTATATATTTTTATATGACTGACTTGGCAGGCAAACGAGCCTGCAGAAAATAGAACTACCGTCATGTTGCTATTCTAAAATTTAATGATTCCATGTTTGTGGCCTTTTTGTGTCGTTGTTAGCGTCATATGAAAATATAACATTGTAAAACAGTGTTATATTGACATGTGTAACGGGTAGTCATCACGTTTTGACTTCAAGTTGTGTGTTGTAGTTTCTACAAGTACCCTGTAAATGATAGAGAGTTTCCGAACATTATTGTAAAAAATTCCGGGTGAGAGGACGTCATTACCGAACCGAATAAAAGTTGAAGTGTCCATAATTGTGTCAATCCCTGTTATGTTTATGATATCATGGTCTTCTATAAGTAAACAATGCCATGGAGATAAACGTGTACTTACAAATGCGCTTACAATTAGACTTTTTTGAAACGATGTATGAGTGATACATAGAATCAGGAAAAAGCAGGATCTACGGTGCCAAGGGATCTGAAAGATTGCTGTGGTATAAACAAATAAGACACATGTGAACGCTATACACATGCTAAGGTGTAAGATGTTTTACCTGTACGATTTCTCAAATGTATAAATACAGAATGCGGTAGGTACTCATTCGTGGCCTGGTACTGTTCTTGGTACTAAAGGCCTTACTTAAGCATCCCAACCGGAACCAGCACGTCTCAGATTCGCAACCTGTTATCTACCTTAAACAAATCCACGCGAAGGCCACCGTGTCAAACCTCCTTACTCACGTGTAGGGACTGACACGGTCATCTGTATCTGTATATCGGTACAGGAATCTGTATCTGTATAGGAATATGTATCTGATTGCAAATAAAGATCTCGAGTCATTGCCAAGAAGAAGAGGAAGAAGAAGATTTTTTAATCTATCTAGCAATGTCACAGCACTTCCAATGACTGACGAATTGTAGATTTTACCCCTAATTATGCAAATAAGATCTCATGAATTACATCACTTGAACATATTCTCATCGCAATGGCAGTGTTATCTTAACAAAGAAGGCCATTCCACCATTTTCTCATAAATAATACAAATGAGGTCCTTATTTGAATAAGTTGTCTTGAATGATGTTCACCTCCAACTTCAAAATGTTCACCTCCAACTTCGAAATGCACAAGTATGAAATTGCTAGCATCAACCACTATGGAATTATAGCTAGTATATTCTCATTAACTATACAAATTAGGTCTTCATTTACATAATTAATATATGGCAATGTTCCTCTCATTCTTAATTACACATGTCACAAGGTAGGATAGTCCTATCATGGAAGGTAACTGAATTATAGAAAAACTTCATTAATTATGCAAATTACATCGTAATTTGCATAATTATCATCTAATTATGTCAAGCATCACTTAAGCTACCTACACACCAAATATCAAGACGATCCGTCGACCAGTTATTACCTTCGCCAAGAAGGTTATGTTATCGTGGGCGTTTGTCTGTGTGTCTGTGTGTCTGTAAACACGATAACTCGAGAAGGCTAAAATGGATTGTCTTTATATTTGGTAGGTGGGTAGGTATTGATGAGACCTTGACATGCTAAGATTGTGGACTTCCTGGCGGCTTGTAATGGTACTGCAGCGGAACTTCCGGTTTTGATATCTCATGATCCAGACATGCTAGGGGCACGAAATTTGAGTGGTAGGTAGTTCTTGTGCTGGTAAAGAAGTGACGTAAGTTTTGGGCCCCTAGCGGCTTGCTCTGGAACTGCAGGGGCGTTTATTTGAAAATATTTAAAGGAGGATATCTCAAGAACCGGTTGACGGGTTGTCCTGATTTTTGGTATATATGTAGTTAAGTGATGCCTGACATACTTTTGCGACAATTATGCAATATGGATGCAATTTGCATGATTTACGAACTTCTGTGCGTGTCTGTCTGTGTGTCTGTAAACACGATAACTCTAGAAGGCTTAGATGGATTGTCTTCATACTTGGTAGGTGGGTAGGTCTTGGTGAGACCTCAAAATAATTAGATTTTGGGCACCCTGACGGCTTGTTATGGTGCTGCAGCTGAACTTCCGGTTTTGATATCTATTGATCTACACATCTGCGATCCATGATAAGACTGCTCACACATGTGATATGTAATTGAGTAATGGAGAGTAAAATTGACAAATATGAATTTTGCAAATAAAACTTAATTTGCATAGGTAGTCACCAAATTATAGTGGTAAATAAGTACAGCGCAGAGAGGAAGTGACAGTAATCCGGACCTACGGATACAGTACGTTGCAGTACAGAGTAGAATGAGATAAGCTTTCAAAACACAGCTGCATGTAATATGTTTTACAGTACAAAGGGCTGTGTCTCTGTCACCCTGAGGTCAGATTGTAATCGGTATGGTGGGCTACAGACTGTCCCAGGGGGAGAAAGTCCCAGAGGGGATAGTCATCAAGCAGTCCGTGTAGCTGGCACTCGCTCACAGGTGTTAGATGACCTAAGTATTAACAGCTCCATAGGCGTGAGCCATCAATGTCATCTGCTGCTTGTTTTTTCTGCATGCGTGCACTGGTGAAAATACAAAATCACCTGCAACATCCCTTTTCTTTCCCTGTAAAAAAAAAGAATCAATTGTGTGCAGAGTGATGCAGGTGAGAATTTGACTGCTGTTTTTTTTACGACCACAGCGCCAACTGTCACAGAACTTCACAGACGAACCATGTTGGAACAAGTACAAAACAGAGGGAAGAACATATTTACTGGTTCATTGTATAGGGGAATTCCCCTAACTCGTCTCGACAAGCAAAATGAACAGTGGACCAGGGCTTAACGTCCCGTCCTAAGGACTGCGGTGCTTTCCAGTAGCGTGCATGCCGGGTGAGCAACAACAGTCGAGATTCGAACTCCCCACCTCTTGGTTCAGAGGCAGGGTCGTTAAGCATCGGACTACGCAAGCTACAGTGTAGTGCCAATGACAGTGCAAAAATTCCCCACCAATATAGTATATATACATGTCCGCATATCTCAAAACCTATATGGCAACTTACTTTTATGCCAGTTTTGAAAATGCCATACTTTTAGTTTTCAAAGAGTCTGAAATGCGACTGTTTGCTTGCCTGCCTGAATAAAATCTCATCCCAGTTTGTATTTTCTAAGGCCCCGTTCAAACGAAGCCGGTGGAGGCGCATTCAATGTGGTTTGGCCGGCTTCTGGATTCATGTGGCTCCATCTGAACGCTCCGAATCGCATTGAATGCGCATCGATCCCAATCCACATCTGGAGGCGGATTCAAACCGCCTTGACTGGATCGCGAATTGCGTCTGAACGCGCCGATGCGCATTCATCAGGTTTACTTTGCATATCAACCCGGTCAGTGACCTCGGGGTCCGCAGATAACAAGTGGTGGCGTCGGCAATGAATTCTTACAAGGGCCACCCGTAGCCTGCGTCTCCTTCGTACTCCTCTGAGCCGGTTGCAAGCGATTATCCATAAGAAAAACACGGCAACTTCTAGGGCGGGATGCACTTTCACTCCTAACCTCTAACATTGGCAAGACGCCACCTTGCTTGTTTTCATCAAACAACAATGAATGTGGTTTCGGCAAATCGTTCTCGGGCACGGTTTAGAAGGAACGTGTTGCACGTGGACCAGATGTGAGGAATGTGGCTTGCCCGAATCGAGCTCAATGCGCATTCGTATGAACGGGGCCTTAGTACCATACAGGTATGATGAAAGCTAGTCCGTATGCACCTGCATTATGATTAGAATTTACATCATGATCATAAATGTTAATGTTATTCAAATAGCCAGCTTCAGACAATCAACACCACCATGTGACTAATCTTGGGTTGTTTGTTACACTGCATTGCGGATCAGCTACCGAAGGAGGACACACCCTACAAGAACAGCTGCAGCAACCTGTGTCTGAGGTATTTAATGACAGTTTCTGTGAAGGAAGTACCAATTGAAGCTATTCTGACTCACTTGAAAAGTATGTATCTCCCCGTGGATAAACATTATTGGTTAAATTTCTTGTGTAGACAGCTTGACAAACCTAAATCAGAGCCCATAGGCAGGCAATCAGATGTTAATTCTCCAAGCAGATGTTAGGGTGTAAGATTGTGCTGTTTTGGTATTATTGGCAATTGTAGATAGCTGTCAGAGAAGCCCGGCAGTCAAAAATCTTTTAATATTTTAGTAATATTTTTAAATCAACAATGATCTTCCATCTTAATATATGCTTTGATACTAGGTTAATTCAAATGAGGGTGCTGCGCCATGATTGTTTTATTTGTTGACGCTGTATTTTTTGGAGAAATTCCGCTGGTACCAGAAACTTCAGATTGACCACGACATTTTTTTCAATTCCAAGCCAAAGTCTGTTTCACATTTTTAAGGCACGACGTATAGAACGACAATATTGCCAACACAAGGCTTCAGGCAATGAGCGCATAGGAATACAGCTTATTTCTTTACACTTAACGGGAGGTTTTGTACAATTGCATTATTCAGAAGAGTGCACGTGGCTAAGAATCACAGTCCTATAGAGAGTGTCTTAATGATATTTCGGGAACAGACAGCTGAACCTTTATAGAGAAGAGATCAATTTTCTACTCTTCTGCTGATTTCTTTGTCTGGGAGGTACAAACAGGGCCATAAGGAGGGGTATACGTACACAGTGTTGATATTCAAGCAGCAGGTCCCAGCAATTTACAGGTCCATATTACTAAGACTGCAGTGGTTGTACGTGCCAGATGTATCGGGGAGGAAACATGCACTTACGGTTTTGGAAAGTCAAACAGGACCTATGGAATTATTCCCAATCTGAATTTTTTGGGGGGCCACACAACGTAAATGTCTTGGTTCTCTTGGATTTTTAAAAGTCGATAGCTTTCACAAGATAAAAAAAAAGCTGGAGAAACCATTTGAGTCTGACTCTATTTTCTCCTTTTTTTGTGAACCAGACTTCCCCTCCCAACCCTCTTTTCATGTTGAGTCATTAGCTTTTTAATTCTGGGCCCAAGATATGAATATGGCTTTGCCTTACAAAGGAGCTTGCTGTTTTGTTTAGCTGGCAGAACAAAATGGGAAGAAAGTTGCGACAGATGCTGACGTTTTCTTCTTCATTTCAGTTCTTGCATTCGTTAAGGTTTTCATTACAATGTAATGCAAGGAGAGCATCATCATTAGTTTTAAACATTGCATACGACACAGCACGTCGGCAGAACGTACAGCGCCTGCGCGAAACCCGTAATGTATTGTGCATAGCACTTCGGCAGAACGTCTCATATAAGGTCGAATTCGCGTATATAAGGGTGACATCCCGTTTGTAGTTTTCAAATGTTGTGTAGAAAAAGATATCGTCTGCAACAGGCAAAATTCTGATGCAACGTTGACCAAAAATCCAGCGAAAATCCAGGTTTTGGGCAGGCGCAGTACGTTCTGCCGACGTGCTATACGACACACATGTTATAGATGTGCACTCATTGACAAGCTCGGGTTACGTGGCAAGGTGTTCAAATGCCTCGCCTCGTCTGTGAAGTCTCTAAAAGTCGGGTAGGGAATTTCCCGAGCAGCCTTCGTAACCCCTGCTTCGCCTACTTAGTGAAGCTTGCCCAAGCCCGATGTTTCTGCTTTATGGAGAGAGAAGAGATGCTGCTACAATGAGAGTTAGTTCAGTGCCTAGAAGTAGCGCATTTGGTACTGAGTGAACTCCTTAAAAAGTCTTTATGACAACCTAGGCTTCCTCGTCACCTGTGAGACAACCTAAAAGTCGGGAGGAGGCTGGATTTTTTTCCAAAAGGTTTTATGCAGGTCTGTTTGCAGGTCTGATTCAAAACCCAAAATATTGCTTTGGCATCGTGCAAATGGAGAAAAAAGGTCGCATTAGATTTAGTGTTGGTTTATTTTCAGAATGAATTTGTTGAACGATCTCCTAGATCAGCACCGAAACGTTCTGGCAGGCGCTCTTCAAAGTCGGAATATGTTTGTTACACAATTTTCTGACCGACTACAAAACCTTGCTTGGCAAAAGTATAGCGATGACCGTATTTTTAAAAAGCAGCCATTGTGGATCATAACTCGGGACGTCTCCCATTGTGTCTCTTGTGCATTTGACGTTGTTGAACTGAGCTGTAGGCTTTACATAAGAAATTGAAAATAATCTTGAACCAGATTAGCTCCCTGTAGGGCTATCATTTAGAGAAAACAAAGAATTTTATTTAGATGTTCATTGAACCACAGAAATTCCCCTAGATTTTGTCCATAAGTTTCGATTTTTTGACTGTGACCCTTCAAGTAGAATGCCTGCTAGGGTGAGTGAAAACAACCAGCATTCCAACTCCGATAATGTGAAAAGAAAGTCTGACTGGACTACACGAGTATCGGTACAACGTGGCGCTAAAATTGGCCACAACAGATGCCCCTATATTTTATAATCTACAGTGATTGCAACTTTCTTTTATGCCAGAGTTTTTTCAAGAGTATGAAATGCTTGTCTGACGCAAGCCGATCTTACAAATGAGATCCTAGTTCTTAGTACCATACAGGAATGAGAAAAACACCTAAATAAATTATGCATCTCAAGACCTCCTGCATTATGATTAGAATTTACATCATGATCATAAACGTTAATGTTATTCAAATAGCCAGCTTCAGACAATCAACACCACCATGTGACTAATCTTGGGTTGTTTTTCACACTGCATTGCGGATCAGCTACCGAAGGACGACGGACACACCCTACAAAAACAGCAGCCTGTGCCCGAGTTCCTGCCCGGAAAGTGCCAAATGAAGCTATTTTGACTGGTTTAAAAGGTAACGTTATGTGTCTGCTCGTATGCATTTTTTTAAATAAAAGTTAAATTCTCTAAGCACATTTCAGGGCGGAAGATTGTACCGTTTTCGTACTGTCGGCAAGGGTTTGTTTGTTTTGTTGGTATCTCCATAAGGGTAGATAACTGTCAGAGAAGCCCAGCTGTCAGAAAATGAACCCCAACATCTGCTTGGAGATTAGGTTAGTTCTGAAGAGGGGAACAGGGGTGCTGCGCCATCAAAATTTAATTTGGTGACGTCATACCCCTGGCACCAATTCTGCCAAAACCAGAAAATTAAGATTGAAACTTTGCCATGTCACCGTCTGTATGATTTTTTTAGGCTGTCTGAATCTATACTTTTCGCCTAAAAAGGCTTCAGACAATGCACGTGTAGCAGCTCTGAGCTTATTGGTCTGCAGTTAACAGGAGGTTTTATACAATTGCATTATTCAGACGGGAGTGACCAATAATGATAGTCCTACAACGACTGTTTGTAATTGATGATATTTTAGAAATAGAGGGACGTTTTGTGTTACATTCGGCTGATTTCCTTATCTGGAATGTGCAAACAGGGCCAGAAAATAAGAGAAAGCAATATTAATATTATCAATATTCAAACAGCCAGCTTCAGACAATCAACACAACAAAGAAACTATATCACTAAGGGCCCGGTAATGTAGGACTGTTTGTGACAGCCTGTATTATGAAGCACTGTTTTTTCCAACACAAGTTTCGACTGTAGAATTCCAGTCTTTGTCAAGGAATGAGCAACCCACCGCTTTAATGATGTCACGTTATGCAGATGATACACGTGACTCGGTGAGCAGTGGATCATAAGTTCTAGAAAGTCTGTTGCGCCCCTCGTCTTTGTTGGGATGGGTGCCATGCCCTGATGTAGATGGCTTCTTTAATACCTTGTGCAAAAAGTCTGGTTCAGTGTCCAAGAGTCTTGTTACTTATCTATGTGCTACGTTTTTGGCTGGTGGGTAAGACACAACATTAAAAACTCACAATAGCTTGTTGAAATGAGAAAACATGAGCGTGTAGATGAAGACGCGTTTATAGAAATTATATAAACTACATGGTACGTTCATATCATGTTACAGCTTAATTTACCTCAGTGCCAGTAGACCAAGCAGCCCATGTAATTTTACAAACTTTAAGACTAAAGGAAGATAACAGCAGCATACAAGGGGGCAAAACGCACAGTCACAAAGAACACCTAGGGATGTCCCCAATTCATTTATTTTTTAAGGTCACTCCAACTTAGTTTTTTTGTTGTTTTCTGACATTTTAGAGGAATTTAGAATTTAGCAAGAGGGCAGAACAAACACAAAATCATGGGAGGACAATTTGAGTCTATTTTCTTTCATGTGAAAACCAAGATGTTAACCTCGGACCTTTTGTAGATGTTCAATTAAACATTTTTTTCTTTAACATTTATGGTCCAAGATAAAGTTGGCGTGGCCTTATTGAGGAGCTTCCCGTTCTATTTAGGTGGCAGGGCACTATGGGAAGAAAGCTGAGACACCTGCTGATTTTCCTTCTCATCATCCTGAAGGAGCCCAACATGCCAGAAGCTGACTGCGACTGTGCAGTCTGGAGATGCCCGAGCATCAGCTTAGAAAAATGGAGCCTTACCAGTATTCCTCAGAACCTAGAAAAATACACCTATAAGTTAGATTTAAAAAACAACCTATTAACAACTGTAAAGCAGTCTGAGCTGTTACAGTATAAGAATTTGTGTGAATTGTGTCTCAAATACAACCGCATAACAAAGATTGAGGCTGGCACATTTGCAAACCTACCACGGCTAGAGGTTTTGTCACTCAGCTATAACCAGATAGCAGAGATTCAGCCCGGTTCATTCGAAAACCTACCCATGCTAGAAGAGTTGTGGCTGAATAAAAACCAGATAACAACCATTCGTTCTGGTGCAATTGCAAATTTACCCCAGCTACAAGAGTTGTATCTGGATTTTAACCAGTTAACTATCATCAATTCTGGTGTATTTAAATATCTGCCCCAGCTCAAAATTTTTTCCCTGCACACCAGCCAGACAACTATCATCAAATCTGGTGCATTTGCAAATCTACCCCAGCTAGAACAGTTGTGGCTGTACGACAACCAGATAACTACCATCCAGTCTGGTGCATTTGAAAATCTCACCAAGCTAGAAGAGTTGGATCTGGAAGGCAACCAGATAACTACCATCCATTCTGGTACATTTGTAAATCTACCCCAGCTGCAAGGTTTGTACCTGTATAGCAACCAGATAACTACCATCCATTCTGGTGCATTTGAAAATCTGCCCCAGCTACAAACGTTGTCCCTGAGAAACAACCGGATGTCGGCCATTCCCCTGTCAGTCTTCTGCTTAAGCTTGTTCCCATCTACTATCACAATAAAACTTGACGGGAACCCCTGGCAGTGTGACTGTAGGATGGCTCCCATCAGACTAAACCCTGTATTTAGTGACAAGATAATATGTGCCCAACCCTGGCTAGTTCAGGGACAGAAGCTTGCAGATGTCAGTCCTGAAGAATTGATATGTAAAAGTCCAACCATATCACCACTAACTGTTAATAGCTGTTCTGCTGCAGTGTCAACATCTTCAGTTGGCAACACAGAAAGCACTGCTAGCCTATCAGCAGATCATGTAGGCTCCACATCTGCCACAAGGCCCATTGGTAACATATTAGAAAGTGCTCATAACAATGCAACTGTCATCTCTTGCTATCACTGGTTCTTTAAACGCACTGCTGGCTTAACAGCACACCCTGCAGAAAATTCAAGCAAAACAAGACCAACAATAACTTCACCCCTTGCAATAACTTCAGACAAACCAGAATCTGCTCCCTGTTGCCCCATACCTGTTGTCATTGCCTCTGTCTGTGGTTCAGTTGCTGGCACTGTCCTGATTGGCATCATCTTGGCCGTAATTTGGAACAAGAGGAGGACCAGGCATCCTCCATTAGGGCTGAATCCCGGTGTCATGACCAGTGGTTATGATCATCAGTATCAAGATATTGACAACCATCATGATCAGACAGGGCAGGGCCAGTCTAAGGCTAATATTCAATCTCTGACCATCCCTAATCTATCACATCACGAAATGTTAGCTGCCTTAAATCCAAATACTATGTACAATGGAGGTGTGGGAACAACAATAACGGACCCAACACAAATGACCAGTGGTCATGATCAGACAGGGCAGGGCCAGTCTCAGGCCATCAATGGATCCCCAACAAACACCACAGCGTCTGTAATGGCCAGTGATGATCACCAATATGAAGATATTGACAATCCACGTGTTAAGACAGGTCAGGGTCAGTCTCAGGCCATCACTGTATCCAACACAAACACCACAGCTTCTGTAATGACCAGTGGTGATGATCACCAGTATGTAGATGTTGACAACCATCATATTAAGACAGGGCAGGGTCAGTCTCAGGCCAAAGCAAACACAGCTACTGTAGTGACCAGTGGTCATGATCAGACAGGGCATGGTCAGTCTCAGGCCAACGCTGAATCCAACACAAACACCACAGCTACTGTAATGACCAGTGGTGATGATCAGACAGGGCAGTGTCATTCCCAGGCTAACATTCAATCTCTGAAAGCCGGAAAGAAAGTGCTAGCTGCCTTAAAGCCAAATTCTATGTATGTAGATATGGGGATACCACCAAAGGACACAACATCTACCGGTATTCATGATCAGACAGGGCAGGGCCAGTCTCAGGCCGTCACTGAATCCTTGGATGCTAGAAATCTATGCTATGGCACAGAGCCGACTGCCTCCCAGCTAAATTCTCTGTACACAAAAAAAGGTAAAACCATAATTAAATCCACATTTCCACAGGAAGGAGACTGATGGGCAACCAATCAGTGACAAAGAAAATCACAATTGGTTTTCGGCATCAAGACCATTGAGAGATCGATATCATTGGGAACATTTGTAAATTATGAAATTTTGCAGATGATTTAAGGCTGCATTATGTAACATTTGGACGATACAAAAAGTCAATGTTGCAAATATGTGTCATTCAGGAAGTGGATGTGACACAAATATTACACCATACGAGTGTGTTCAAAAGCTGGAAACGCAGCTGCTGTTAACCATGTTTGATTACATTCTGGTATTTTTGGACCGTTGAGAGACCGAATGTTATTGACTCTCGACAGTCTCTCTGTGGTCTCCATTCTGTTGAATTCTCACCTCTACCTACGCTAACACATCATATCCTACGGAAATGTCTAGGGAACCATTTTGAAAGGAAAGTCCAGCAGAAACAATCGTAAGATGAGCCTTTCCTATATCATATTTGTGCAACTGTGTCCACACTTAGTTTTATAAGAATCCGTTCTCTATTTCACCCCTTGAAAGATACATGTATCTCTCATTACAAAATGTTTTTGAAGGTCTTGAAGATATCCTATCATATATATATATTATATTATATATGATATATATCATTCTATAGTTTCCTGTTTTTAAATAGAAAGTTTAACATAAAAAACTATCAAATATATCATATATATCTTCTCTCTCCCTCTACACTGCTTCTATTTTCTTGGCTTTCAAACATTTTTTTTTTTACTTTTTTTGAAATCCAAGATACTACATATTTTTTGGTGTGGCTCAAAAGAACTGCTGAAAGAACATTACACTTTTACTGTGCTTGCATCAGAAACTCAATCTCTAACAATGTATAACGTATTACTCCTATATTTGATAATTTTATACGTCTATATGTCAATATCTTTTTATAAATGGCTGACGACCAGTGGAAACTTTTTGTGGACAGCCAAACTGCCCCTACAGCCTGCGGCTACGGGACTGAGTGAGTGATGCTAATATCATTCTGAATAAGTTTATCAATATCAGTGCTTTCCTTTGCATGTATCCTATCATTGT
This sequence comes from Branchiostoma floridae x Branchiostoma japonicum, assembly GCA_013266295.2. Lineage (NCBI taxonomy): Eukaryota > Metazoa > Chordata > Leptocardii > Amphioxiformes > Branchiostomatidae > Branchiostoma > Branchiostoma floridae x Branchiostoma japonicum. Next base: position 30,036,213 of record CM023825.1, on the reverse strand, counting down.
TATCAGTTACTTTGGTTTGCCAAGTGCTCTCTTGGAAATCAGTTATTGATAACCGAAGGATTACGTTAAATATTCCAAAACAAAAAAGACCAAGGAGGTTTTGAAATGCACACTCTCAAAACAGAATTTTCTTTGAAAAAATACTTTTAAGTTACTTATTACTTATTGTTATTTATTAAATTCATGTAGTAAATAGTCTGTGAGTTCTGGAGACCTTCAGTTCAAACATGTTGTTCTTGTGTGCCAGAACGGCATACAATGGTACATTTAAGCTACTTAGAGAATCAAAACCTTTAATTCTAACATAAATGTTTATTTCTAAGATTTCAACAGTAATTTTTTAAAGTTATTTTGTGGACTTACAATTTGGGGAAAGATAAAGAACTATAGCTTAAAACTAAATTTTAGTGAACGAGCCTGTCATGCCCTCTTTGTAACAATGTCAACATTACACAAATTCAGATTTATACTTTATTAACACTTTACTAAATGTAGTAAACTTAACAATATACTAAGTGCAGTAAAATTAAAATTAAAAGTAGTATGTGGATTGTAGACACTCCCAGCTTAAAACCGATGATGCTGTCTGCCAGAAGGAGACAAGATTAACATTCTAAGCTACTTATCAAAGAATCATAGACTTCAATCTTAACCCTACATGTATATTAAGTTACCTTTAAGTAGAGGAGCAATGTACTGGAAAGATGAACTGAAAGGTTTGAGTGAGAGTCTCTCATTGTGTAAAATTTTGTACACAAGTTCAGATGTTAGATTTAAGAAATTCCATACTGTGAAGGAACAGTCATTGTTACTCTCCTTACTTTAATCATTACCTTACCAGGAACAGGGAGAGAGTGTTTTGTCACTCTGTGTAAAGTATACAACGTACATGGACAATCTAAGTCTGAAACTTTAGTTGCAGAACAATGTACTGTAGAAAGTATAAAAGATGGTAAAGTTTCATTTTAAAGGCATCAAGACTGCTGAGTTTGTTTTGAAATGAATGTGATCTTTACACCAGTAATATCGGCTGCAGTTTTTTGCAATTTTGTAGCATCGTAACAGTTGTGGTTATATTTATTTATTCACATATGTTTAATGAGTATTGGGCAGAAAGCACAGTTGCTTATATGACGCCTTCTACTCAAAAGCACAAATATAAAAACAAGAGTAAAACATAATAACAAAATACATACATAATTACAAAGTGGGTCAAGTAGAATGAGTACAAACAAGACAAGTTGGTGATCTATCAATTACGAGAATCTACCAGTACAGTGAATAAAGGTTTGAACTATGTCGAAGATATTACAGTTTTGTGAATGTGAGAGTAACGTGGATCCTCGTAGTAGTAAAGAACATAAGGTACTGTCATTGAGATGCTGTAGCTCTACTATATTGGAAAGAGATGATAACAAAGTACTTCTATAACTGACATAAAGATAACAGTGTAGGAAATAATGTTCAGTTGTTTCGCTATGATAGCCACATTTACATGTAGGGTAATTGATACAATGGTGTTGAAATAAGTGGTAATTTAATTGACTGAAGTTTAAACGGAGCCTTGTGTGATGAACAGCGGAGTGTCTTTGACCATGAGAGAAATGGGAGTGTTTTGTCGGTCTGTTGAATAATAAGTCTAACTCCTTTTTAAAGATATTAATCGTAAGAGAGTTGTGGTTATAACTATATCAGAAGCTGTAACGTTTTATTATTGATGATATCATGGATGTATTTTTGCAAAGTTTAACTTTAATAGTTGTTCCAACTTTTACCAAGAACAGAGGGAGAGTCTTTTGTAAAGTATGCAATGTAACGGGAGGTGCCCTAACATAGCACGCTTTTTCACGCGCTCGAACTCACGGCACTCCATCACTGCTTGCTGGAGAGTGGTCAGGGTTTGATGAATGCATTTGAAAACGTTCATGTTAAGATCATACATGGATACGAAATGCATTTATACTGTTCATGAGCCCTTTACACTCCGCTTTACAAACGGCAAACGCTGTGAGACATTTTTGTGAGCTTTCGTGAATGCGTTACGTATACGCTAGACAGTCTGCCCTAAAAACTTAACACTTTTGTAATTTTGCTCTCTGCAGAATTGGTGATGAAGTGAATAGAAATAGGAATCAGATTTTATGATATTTAAGCTTTCTTTTGACAGTAAAATTGCGATTGTGTGTACTTCTCGTCTTACGTGAGGAGGGCCGTATCTAAAGCAATCCAGTCCGTTCAACTATGCTTTGCATGCAAATAACAACTGAATGCATTGACTGTGTTGCTTTGCCTTTTGAATGAATGAATGAATGAATGACTGGTTTATTATGTAAAACATCGCAGCCATCAGGCTGAAGTACGTTTCACTTACATAGTACATAGAATAATACACAACTCAATATTTGACAATAGCTTAAAATATTACCAGGTATTACGATAAAATATTACAATAACTGAACATCTGAGTGTGGTTGATTTACAACGTACTATTTGTTCGTATTAATCAGTCTCAGCAGAGATGGTACAGGGCTGTTTTGATACCGAGCAGTGCGGCAAGGCGCAAGAGTCTTTTTAATCAGCAAAGTCAGTGGCAACAATCACGGCATACTTATGCATAATAACGTCAGTCAAAACAATCCGTGCTATGTTAGGGCACCCCCGTTATATAAACAATATAACTTTGAAAATGTAGCAGAGGAAAAATGTACTGAAGAAAGTATCAATCAATGTCATTCATAATGAATGTGATCTTTACACCAGTAATATTGGCTGAAGTTTTTGATTTTTGTAGTATCGTAAGGCCGACCCAATTTAACTTGTTGGTTCTGGAATTTTCCACAAAAAGATATGAAGCGACAGGGCGAAATAATAAAAAAAAAACAGGTAAGGGCACCTGATGATAGCCCGAAATGTTAAGATAGGAGCCATGAAGTCAACATATTTAGGCCGGGTTATATGTCATACAATGAATTTTAAACTTTTTATCAAATCACTGCATTGATAGATGGAAAAAAACTTAAACAACTAGAAAGACAATGACTTTCTTTAACCGTTGAAGCCAAATTACAAGCATTTAGGAGTTAATTCAGAACCTAAAATCTTTCTTTTTTTCAAATTACAAAAAAAAAATGAAAAGGCGAATTCGAGAACCAATCGATTAAATTGGTGTGGCCTAAGAATTGTGGTTATAACTATTTCAGAATCTGTTGATGATTTTATCATGGTTGGGGTGTCTGGTTAGACTGAACTGCCAAAGAAGAAGAAGATCATGCTTGTATTTTGCAAAACACAGGGTTAGAAATACTTTTTTCTCTGGTTGCCCACTGAGCAACCTAAGCCAAAGGTAGGTTGCTTATCAATATTTCAGGTTGCCCCAGTTAGATTTACAATGCATTAACGAAAACCTACCATTAGCTAAAATTCTACTTACTTGGCAACAAAGAATTCAAACTAATGAACACAGAAGTCTCAAATAAAATTGCACATGATTTATTTATTAAAATGTATTGTAACTTGTAAGTACTCAAGTACACGTTTACATTGAAGTAAAACAAACTTTTGAAAGAACATTGTAACATACGAGAGGTACTAAAAGTTTTCACTTTGCAACATGATGGCCTGTTTATCCGCTTGCAAGTGTAAAGAGACCGCCCACATGCTGTCCGAGGCTAGCCCGGGTGCCATCCGATTTGTACCGGGCCGGGGTTCCTTGCACTCCCTGGCCCCAAAAGTCAAGTGCAAGGAGCCCCTTTAGACGTCGAATGGTACCCAGTCTATGCTAACGCGGCATACAGTTTATTTCAGAAGCCGTCAGCGGGGCCGCTGTACTAAAACTTTTAAAAGGATGCTTTTTGTGAGCAAAAAAATAATAACTTGCGCACTGGGCAACCTGGCGTCTCCCACAAGCCTCGCACAGAAAACATGACTTGCGCGACGAGAGTGCGAGAGCGGGTATTTCGAACCCTGAAAACATCATATTTTTAGTATTGTAAGAATCAAGCAAGACTAGTCGTATGTTTATACAGATCACTAAAGGAAAATATTGATAAATAAAGTTGATGTATGTAACTTACCAAACTGGTCTGTGTTATTGCATTATTGTTGTTATCAAACTGGTGTGTGTGCATTATTGTTGTCAGTTTGCTTCAAAACAGTCAACAATCAGCTACCAACATTTGTTTGAAAGGAGGAAAGGATATTAGAGCTGCTCTTCTATAATTCTCATTATCTTTATGCTGTATTGTTTTGGCAAAAGCTCTATGTTTATACACACAACTAATGGATAATATGTGAACAAAGTTACTACACATGTACTATTGTTGCCTCATATGGCTGAGCGGCTACCCGGCTATTGGACACGCGATCGAGGGGTCACTGGTTTTATTTCAGACGCTTTGTCCTTGGGAAAGTTAACACGACTTTCCTCACTAGCACTCCACCCAGGTGTAATGTGGGTTCCTGACTCCGGTTGGGGAGGTAAAAGGTGGTGAAAGGAGAGGGATGGGCTCCACCTTCCCATACTGTGCCCTAGACACAGTGGACTAACAACTCACTGCTCCTACGGCCTCAAAAATTGTACTAAATTTACCAAACTGCCGCGTTACATGCCTTGAGGCAATTCAATCTGATACACTACACACAAAAATGTTGTTTTTCAAGAACAGAGTGTTCCCAGCAGTAGTAGTAGTAAGTTAGCAGCAGCAGCAGTAGTAGTGGTAGTACACATGTAGTAGCAGCAGTAGTAGAACTAGTAGTTGTAGTAGTAGTAGTAGTAGTTACTGTAGTATTAATAGTAGTTTGTGGTGACCGCCTGTCATGTTCGGAGTGACTACAGTGGTTCACAGGAGAATTTATTAGGCTGGTAGCAATTTCGTGCAAACTTTAGTAGTTGTAGTAGTCCGACTGTTGTTAGTAGTTGGGAGTTCCTACGTATGCCTTACCTCATCACCCTCCTCTGCTACAAAACAGTGGACTGAGTCCCCCATGTCTCTTTACCTGGTGGCAGCAAGTCATTTTGTAACACAAAACATCAGCTTAATATAATTATATATTAAAGAAATAAAGACAAATTAAAACATATATTACATGCATGCAGGCACTCAGACATTCGTCATGTAATTTGTCAGACATACAGTAACTGAATACTAGTAATACAGTTGGAAATACACACACATAGTGACACAGAGACACAGAATGTATAATGAATCATTATGTATATGAACGCACATACCCAAACATGTACACACACACATACACACAGACACACACATGGGCAGACACACGCTCACACTTGCACACACACACACACACACACACACACACACACACACACACACACACACACACACACACACACACACACACACACACACACACAGTGATACACATATGTGGAGATACAAGCATGTATACATGAACACTCATACCCAAGCATGTACACATACATTTGTATGTACTTTTTTTACCTCCATGAAATGTCATGGAGGTTATATTTTCAGTTGCGTTTGTCTGTCTGTCATACTGTCATTCTGTCTGTCTGTCTGTTGGTCAACAAGATAACTCAAGAACGGCTGAATGGGTTGGTTTTATACTTAGTGCGTTGGTAGGATCTGACGAAACTGGAAACGATTAGATTTTGGGCCCCCTAGCGGCTTCCCTTGGTACTGCAGCAGAACTACCGGTTTTGATATTTCGCGATCTGGACATACTAGGGTCATGAATTTTGGAAGGTAGGTAGCTCTTGTACTCGGAAAGAAGTCACGTGAGTTCAGGCCCCCTAGCAGCTTGTTCTGGAGCTGCAGGACGGTTTGTTTAAAAATCTTCGAGAGAGGATAGCTAAAAAACCGATTGACGGATCGTCATGATTTTTGGTATGTAGGTACTTAAGTGATGCTTGACATAATAAAATTACAATTATGCAAATCAGGATCTAATTTGCATAATTAATGAGGAAATTCTCTAAATCTGCTGTGTTCGATAGTAGTGTTTGTTTGTTTACTTATTTATTTATTTGCACAACAAAAAAGTATACATAATACAATAATAATAAATAGAACAAGGTGCAGGAGGAGGGATAAAGCTTATTTTGCTTATTCTAAGCCCTCCTCCTCTATACTAACCAAAACTAATTATAAATCAAAATTGAAATGAAATTATACATACATACATAAGGAATTGTTAGCAAAATAATTCAAGACATAGGCAAATGATACAATAACAATAATAAAGCAATATTATACATAAATTGAGATGAAAAGAAATTTAAATGAAATACTGCATACATACATAAGGAATTATTGGCAAAATAATTCAAACATAGGCAAACTGATACAATAACAATAATGAAACAATTAATAGTATACATAAAAGACAATAAAGTAATAACTGGAGATAAGAATCTAATACAGGGGGCTGGGGTGGTTTATTAGATGGGCTTTCAGGGTATTTTTAAATGTAAGAAAAGATGAAATTGTTCGTATGTTTGTCTGAAGGCTGTTCCATATTGAGACAAATTTGTATTTTACGGTGGACTGTGCTAAAGACGTGCGGAAGAGAGGGATATGCAGTAGATTTCTTTGCCTAGTATTGTGGTTGTGTACAAGTGAATTCGGGTTTAGGAAATTATCAAATATATTGGGGAGATCGTTGGTAAGGAAATTGAAAGCGAAAATGCTAGTAGGGCTATGAAACACTTGTGACATGTTATTGAGAACGGCAGGAACATTGACAGATATGCATTATGTAAATGAAGACCTAATTTGCATAATTAAGGTGAAAGTGCTACAATTTCATAGTGGTAACGGCTGGGAATTTAATACTTGTCGTATTTGGAAGTCCAGTGAAGGTGAACATAGCTAAACATAATGTATTCAAATCAAGACATCATTTGCATAATTTATGAGGACATGCTAGAATAGCTTTATTTCTTAAGATAAGATTGTTATTGGGTGGAGGATATGATCAACTGATATAATTCATGCAAAGGAGGCTCTTGCATAGTCACCGTGAAATATGTATACATGTATTTAGTTAGTTTGAACGGTTAACATGATTTGGCGAAGGTATGAGGTCGTGGAACTCTTGTTGAGTTATCCTACTTTAAACATTATAATACAAATGCTCCTGCAGTTCCAGAGTAAGCCGCTAGGGGGCCCAAACTTAAGTCACGTCTTTCCGGTTACAAGAGCTACCTACCATCCAAAAATCATGACCCTAGGATGTCCAGATCACGAGATATCAAAACCGGAAGTTCCGCTGTAGTACCATAACAAGCCGCCAGGGAGCCCAAAATCTAAACAAGTCGAGGTCTCATCAAGACCTACCCACCTACTAAATATGAAGACAATCCATTTAAGCCTTCTCGAGTTATCGTGTTTACAGAAACAGAAACACACACACACACACACACACACACACACACACACACACACACACACACACACAGACACACACACACACACACACACGCGAACGCTTACGAAAACATAACCTTCTTGGCGAAGGTAATAACTGGCAGCAAAAATTCCTTTTGTGAACCGTTGTCTTCTCTGTTGGTGTACGTAAGGCATCCAGAGGTTACCGCCGACCCGTACCCGCCAAAATCAACAAGGTACGGTGACATTATAGACATGTAGGCACTAATAAGGGAGTCTATTTTATTGATGATATTAGACACAAAACACACGGTAAAACTAAGACATAGGATTGCTATAGGATAATGTGTATTGTACTTTCAGTTTTGTTACCAACTTGGCTGATCAAGAGCAAAGCATGTCAGACTTGTGTACATCCCACCAAGGACATTACCTTGATCCCACAGACAAAACAAGTCTAACCGTACTATACATTATACATGTACATCAATTCTCATCTGAATCTGGCACCCAAGCAACCAGCTGCTATATGTAAAGCCCCTGTCACACATTCCCGACCTTCGTCCCCGAACACCAGCCGAATAGGTCGGCTGGTGTTCGTGAGCATTCTGACCAGATTTAGGCCACGCCTACCTTTCTATATGAATCGAAACGAATTTGGGTTCAACTGGAGTCAAATGTGATCCCTGAACACGCCCTGAACATTGCTGACTTACTCCCGGATGGCTGGCTGGTGTTTTGCTGACTTACGGTCGAAAACCAGCCAGATATGATCGAACCTCCTGAACTCACGAATGTTTTAAACATTTTAAACATTCGGCTGGCGTAGCCGAACCGTATACGTAGCTAACCCAGCCGAACGCCAGCCAACCCAGCCGAACGCCAGCCGACTCACTCCTAGCCATGGTTGGCGGGCGTTCGGCTAGCGTTCGGGAGGCCAAATTCGTGAAATATGAAATATGTCAATCTGAGGAAAATAACAATATGAAATTAATACGTTTACACTCAGCAAGTATATGTATTATGCCTCTCTTCAAAGTTTGAGCCATTTCTGACCACCTACGGCTGAGTTATGGCATTGTTTCGGAAAGACCTGAAAAATCGGCGTACAGACACCCCGGGACGCCTTACACTAACTGAGTTAGAAAACATCATGGATGAAGAGACTAGGACGTGGGGTCGTGTGGCGCAGCGGTAGCGCTTTCGGCTCAGGGCCAAGAGGTCCCGAGTTCGATCCACACCCATGTCACCGATCTTGTGCCCTTGGGAAAGGCACTTTACACGACTTTCCTCACTTCACTCAGGTGTAAAATGAGTACCTAGCTTCGGTTAGGGACGTCCCTCGGATAGGACGTAAAATGGAGGTCCCGTGTTTGGGGAGAGCCACATCTCGAGCACGTAAAGAACCCACCACACCTTTCGAAAAAGAGTAGAGGCATGCCCCGGTGTGCGATGGTACAAATTCTATTGTCTGAGAGTTGGTGATTCACTTCAAATCACCCGGATGGTGGCCTGGCGACCCCGTCTCGTATAAGCTACATGGTGATCTACATCATTACCAGGACTCCAGGAAGAATAGTGTGAATTGACACACTAATGGAGATCCTTACCTATCTACCTACCTACCTACCTACTGGACAACCTACAGCATTTCCCATGGACGGTCCTGACGTGGTGATCATGGAAGTATTTCATTCAGGCATGCCAACTTTAAATCCGCTTGAATACCTAAGTTCACAATTTTTGCCACACTATCCTGTAACATAAGCACGACTTAAACTTGAACGACTAGCCTGACACAATCTGTGTTTTCCTATTTCATAAACTTAAGTTAGATACACTTACGGTTGCATGAAAGGCATGCAGCTCATGACAAAAGTGATAGGTGGCGTTTGTAGATCGTGAAGGTGTAAAAAACCCGTAAAATATTGAGACTGTTACACAATGTCTGTCCTTCTAAGGAGAACAGCTTACTTGCAAGGTAAAACCGGTTAGAGATACCGTTCTGTTTCCTACCTTTAGACTTCAGAGCTGTCAAACAAAATTAGCGATTCAGCCAATAAGACAGCGAGATTTGGTCACGTGTTGCTAAGAAGGCGTGGCTTCCAGATCGGTCTATTCCCATTCTTGGAGAACTCACAGGTGGTCAGCTTTACTTTTATCGTTTTGTTTGTTTCTTAAGATTTGCCTAGCTTTTAAAGCGAAAGCCACACAAATCTAGCACTCCGGTCATTTTGTTGAGAGGAGAGATTGCTAAATGAGAGCATTAAATACTGTTCTAATGATTTTCCTATTTGTAATCTTTTCTATAAAACATCCAGAATGACATACACGTCAAAACATTTACATGTTTTGGTCAGCATTTCTTCACGGATGATTTTGTAAGGCATGCGATAGACAAAGATCCCATCGCAAACAATATCCATCAACAGATCTGTATACATTCTTATCTACTCAAGACTAAACTTAAAATTGGCGGGAACTTTGGAGAAAAGGTCGTCTGTTTTCTGTCAGCGTCATTATCCCCAAGCAGATGCATATGTAGGGATCCAGCTCAGTCTCAACGTTTTACACTTTTTTCGTGTTACACGTTTTTCCTTCAACTTTTTAGTACGTCTTTCTAGTAATGAATCTTTAGATTATTACAAGGCGAAGACTTAAAAAAGCGCACAACTACTAAATATTAAAATTACTCTCATCTATATATCCCTTAGCCTAATTCTTCGACCATTGAGGCACCATAGAAGATCTGACAACCAGTTTTTTCCACCCTTTCTCGGTTTTCTGTTCTTCTGAACGTTGCACTCAGTGTCATGCTGGTCCAGTCTTGGATGTTATCTTACCTGCCATGGTAGCATGGCAAAAACACACAACACGTGAAGCAACGAGACTGGGTTGGATCCTTACATCTGCTTGTAAATAAAATCTAATAACCTGTCGGACAAGACAGTAGTTTGTAACAGCTGTCGCGATCGGTACGTTTATTCGTGTATATCTGGGTCAGGAATGCGTGTCGCTTATTTGTTTTGAGGCAAAGAAGAAGTAACAGACGACAGATAAGCGAGAATCCTGTCCTGATCGGGCAGATAACGTCATTTACCTGTTTATCGCATCTTCTGTGAGGGGACGGTTCAAAAAAGGTCGAGGCCTTACCCGGAAAGAAAGAAAGTGATCTTGATCCAGCTTAAGCTCACTGAAGGGCTTAAATGCTCCACTGGTAGTGAAAAAAAAAGACAGACGATGTGTACAGTATTTATATGTTCATAAAGTGCTGCGGAAATTCCCCTAGCTCTTTTTTGAAAGTACAATGAACAGTGGACTACAGCTTAACGTCCCGTCCTAGAGACTGCGACCCTTTACAGTAGCTTGCTTGCCTAATGAGTGACAACAGCCGGGATTCGAACTCAGAAACCTCTTGGGGCCCTCTTGGTTCAGATGCAAGGGCACTAACCGCTGGACTACGCACGCTACTAGGGGGGCTAAGGGCAGAAACAAGGGGCACGACTCAAATTACGGGGTATACTATTATAACGTATAAAGCCCTTCATTTCATGTCAACAAAACTGAAACCATTGTGATTATTACTTTGCAGGCGACCCCCTTCTGAAAAGACATGGGTAAGGGCTCGGTCACATACATCCCGTGATCGTCACACGATTGCAAATTGCTGAGGGCATTTTTACGATAATCGTGCATGTGTCCTGCAGAATTCAGCTGTCTTGTTACGGAAAATTGTGGAGCGTCCAGAACCGTGCCTGAGTATCTTCTCCAAGTAGATGTCACACGTCGGACGAACAAGCTTGATCACAACACAGCAATACAGACGATCCAACAATATTCTTTATTCGACGAATTTTCACATAATGATACCAGTTACCGACGTCCACAAAATTTCAAAAAACTAAATCACTCTAGAACACAAAAAAAACGCAGTTTAATTTCTACAATGTAAAATATAAGACACTTGTAACATTTTAAGTACAACACACAAGTTTCTAACATGAAACTGTGTTTCATTTCCGATTTCGTATTTATGGTTGGTTTTTTGGCTGACACCTAAGAGACCTATAAAGAAACAAGTCACTATTGCACAAAACAGTATATATAATCTCCTTAGCATACACTGGGCGAAAAGGCCTCGGATGCAGCCGGATCCCAAGGATCCCAATTTGCATCTCCTTGCGGATGCTGCGCGGATCCCAACGAATCCCCAAAATCACGGATCCCACACACATCCGTAACGCATACGTATGCATCCGTAACTCGCAGGGGATGCAGACAGGGCATTTGTAGGGATACTTACTTTGCAGCGGATGCAGACACGGTATCCGTATGGATACCTACTCGTTACGTATACGTAAGAAATAATACGTCGTTAGGATAGCAAAATGTCACATTTGAGGGGTCGTATCCTGTCATATCTTTGTACCTCGGATACCGCCGTTTGTAACATAAATATAAGTGAGACAATCCCCTACACACTGGATACCAGGATATTCGCATTCGTGAGAATCCACTTGTGTTTTTTAGGCATCCGCGAGCCCACTCCACAGCAGAAGCGAATTGTGGGTAATCTGGGGATACCTTGAATATGCGCATTTGTTTCCTTACGCATCCTTAGGCCCACTCCACAGCAGAAGCGAATTGTGGGTAATCTGGGGATACCTTGAATATGCGCATTTGTTTTCTTACGCATCCTTAGGCCCACTCCACAGCAGAAGCGAATTGTGGGTAATCTGGGGATACCTTGAATATGCGCATTTGTTTTCTTACGCATCCTTAGGCCCACTCCACAGCAGAAGCGAATTGTGGGTAATCTGGGGATACCTTGAATATGCGCATTTGTTTTCTTACGCATCCTTAGGCCCACTCCACAGCAGAAGCGAATTGTGGGTAATCTGGGGATACTTTGAATATCTGAATTAGTTTTCTTACGCATCCTTAGGCCCACTCCACAGCAGAAGCGAATTGTGGGTAATCTGGGGATACCTTGAATATCTGAATTAGTTTTCTTACGCATCCTTGACAAGACATCCTCCACATGACAAGTGAATTGTCGGTAATCTAGGTTAGAAATAGCCTCATCAAGGAGGTTACTCTTTCGTCTCCTTGGCCCGTCTTTCCGCATTTTAAATCTGTACCTCGGATACCACGGTTTGTTTGTATGTCTGTGACATAGATCAAGGAGTTTCCATCATCCTTGCATCGATCCCCGTTAAGTAAGACCAAGGTTTGGTAAGACAGACTCATATTCGTGACAGTGCTAATTTTTGCTGTTTCGAAACTTTCCGTATTAGAAAAGAAGTTCGTTCATCATACAACCTTTGCCGGTAAACCAAGCATGTCTCAAAGATCCACTTCTGTATTTTCGATAGATCCGCAGAGCACTCCCGGCAGCAGTGCCTTGTGGGTAATCTGAGTAAAACCCAAGGGAGGTTCAATCTCAACGGTCACTTTTGACCGCTTCCTTGAGTGTGCGTCCCTCTTATATATATACCGTCCCCGGCGCTGTCCATGTATATTTACTCACTTTAAGAACGGCAACCACCGCATAATTGAGTCCTGGATGCTGACCGTACATCGATTGGACGCTTATACTCCCAGTGGCCGAGAAAAGAACGAGAGAGGCACCGGGAACTTCGCCCCATTTTGCCGCCCGGCGAGGTCACGAAGCCGCCTGGAAGGAGCATTTTTTCATGGCATGAAACTTTGCTGACCCGCCTGGCAAACTGGACCATAAACCGACTGCTGACGGTATATAGAAGTGAGTTAACTCTTAGAAACTCTTTAGTACTGGTTTCAGATTATTTCTGAAGATTAGAGCAACCAAACTTCGACTAAAAAGCATTGCTTCGACGGGTAAAAAAAATCAGTTCACACTACTACCGGAAGGACGATGTGTTTTTGTAATCGTGGTATCGTGCATTGAGATGAATAGTCAACAATGGAAACATATGATATATTATAATTCACCAAGGAGGTTTTGATTTCGATTTTACGTATCAAATGGGAAAAGATAGAACATCTGTAACCTTCTGGCCTTTATCTGACCTGTTGTTCCCATATGCAAAAGCACCGGGGGGTTTATAGCCTTCTCACCGGCGGGGGCATTTCACATGACAGTGCCTGCTAGCATAACAATGCTTGCTTTCTTCCAGGCTGCTGGGGAGCCTGGCAATTGTGATAAACTGTTATCTTGAACAGGAGACTTTTAGTACATTCTGTCTGAAATGCCATTTTTCAGTAATTGTTTCTTTTATTTCGTAGGTCAAAAGCGACTGGTTGAAAGTGGGGAAAGACTGTCTTCAGCTGAGACATCCAGTACCTCAAAGGCCATCCTGATGTGGGACTAGAATTAAAAGACAGCTGATGAGATGACGGCTGTATAAACAGCACATAAATTGTGAGACGGCCATCCTGCAAATATTAATTTTGTATGTTTTGTATAGTTAGTTCTCTATTTGTTGTTACTTACGACACAGTGTGTATGGAGCTTTAATAAAGGTTTATAGGATCAATCTGTATATTCGTCCATTCATTTATATATGTAAAGTCCGCATGTCGGATCTGCACGTATACAGATCAAACACGGGCGTATCCAGGGTGAGAATGCGTGAAGATTCGGGAAGATCCAAGGTATGGATATATCAAAGATACTAACTAAAAAATCCAAACGCCGGCTCTGTTTGCATCCGAGGTAAATACAGAGAAATGCGTGTGGATATCCGATAGGGATACGGGAAAAAGCACATGTTGTATCTGTAGGTATCCGTATAAAATACCGACGTCTGCACATGGATATCTATCGGATATCCGGGAAAATCCCAATAAAAACGATTTTCGCATCCGTAGAAAATCCCGTTTTTCGGATTCTTGAGGATCCAGTCCTTCCAAATATGCGGGCAAATCCCCAAGAAAACGATTTTGTATCCGCGGAAAATCCCGTTTTGGGTTTCTTTGGAATCCAATCATTCCTAAATATACAAGAAAATCCCTAAGAATACGAGTTGGTATCCGTGGAAAATCCCATTTTGGGATATTTAGGTATCCAAACGTTCCGGATCCCTAAAAATGCAAATTTCGGATATTTTACGGATCCCACCCGCATCCGTTTGTATCCGCTTGTATCCGCTACAAATGCGTAAATATACCTATGCGTATATGGCTACATCCGAGGCCTTTTCGCCCAGTGATAGCCTCATTCGCAGACTTGTGGGCGGCGTTAATTCTTTTCGGCGAGCGGCGCGAGTTATGTCGTAGAGGGACGGTTAACGTTTTGCAGCCAAGGGAGTCTCTCCCCGGCAAACTCCCTTGGCTGCAAAACCGTCCCTCTGCGACATAACTCGCGTCGCTCGCCGAAAAAAATTAACGCCGCCCACAAGTCTGCGAAGGAGGCTAGCCTTAGCACACGTAATATCGATAAAGTTACGTTAGCATGCAACGGCAAAGACCATATTTCCATTGGATAAAGACCTTTGAGTGACCAAAATTGGATTTGAATGACCTATGACTTTATATATAAATTGGAAATTATCCATGATGTAAAATTATGATTTTGTAGACCACAATAGGATATTTTTCAACAGACATAAAAAACAACAAACAAACAAACAAACAGTCAATATTTCAACAAGTCAATATTTCACTACCTTCAAAGACGCAACATAGCTTTGCCTTTTTGTCTCGCAAAAGCGGCAGAAAACTTCACTGTCCAAGAATCTACATTAAACATAATAATAATATTGCACGATTTGCCTTCTACTAATTCTGAGGAGGCCTATAAATTCCTTGTACAATAAGATAAAACAGGACACTCACGGTACGAGCAGATTTTTTAAAGGCCTCTTTCCACTGGATGAAGACCGCTGAGCGACCAAAATTGAATTTGTATTATATTTTATGACTTAAATGATAAATTTAGTATGATCCATGATGCAAAAGTTCGATTTGAAAGACAACATCTAACAGTTTTATCAATGAAACGTGTTTGAACTACTGAGAAGATTTTTTTGTCACCCAACGTTTGCTCAACGATCACCACTTTAGTGGAAGGGGGTATAATTGAGCGGCTTTGGCGGCAGGTTTATCTAAGTTGTGTTCAACATTACGATTACGAAGGCTACTCTCTTGTTTACACCTGTCTAAACTATTGCTAAAGGCACATCACGTTCAGAACGTCTTGACGATGAAAAACAGACCGTTAAACATTTAGTTGGACCTTTTTGTTATTTCTCAACAAAAAAGGCAAGCTTGGCGTATTTGGATATTAGGAAAATAAAACTGGCGTACAGCAACGTTTTACAGATAATCCAAAGATATTCATTCTTGACCTTTTTGTTATTTCTCAACAAAAAAGGCAAGCTTGGCGTATTTGGATATTAGGAAAATAAAACTAGCGTACAGCAACATTTTACAGATATTCCAAAGATATTCATTCTTGAGACAAGAACAACACTAAAGTTACTCCTGGTCTCAGCCCCTACAGGGTACAGACATACATGTATTCAAAGCAAACCCGAAAAAACACTTATTGACGGATACCTCACCCATTTTTGCTCTAGAGACAAAAACTAAAACTTTCTTTCTTACTTTATTGAATACAATCACAGATAAACTTTTAGTCTAAAACACCTGTCACTAAACAGAAAACTCATTGACAAGTTTGACGCCATTTTGAAAAGAAACATGGCGGCCGCAATCCACATCAATACGAAGCAACTATTACCAGTATTCTGACAGCATCGCTACGTGTTCAGGTAGAGTTATTTTGAACTCGGAGCAAACTTTTCTCTCAAACAAGGATATGTATTCCATTTCCGACGTATATCAGTTGTAGAACACCGCTGTAGACTCCTTTTCTTCACAGAAATTCCCGCCTAGTTTCAACGAATCAGACGAAGATATTTATTTACTACAAGCGAGAAGTTGTGGTCGTCTGCAGCTGCGAGCCCTCCCCACACCCCAGCATCTTTCTAAACGCACGTTTGAAGTTATCGTTACAGAGAGGGTAGAGAAACGGGTTCATGGTGGAGTTGATGTAGCCAAGCCACGTGGCGCCGATTAGAATGTTTTCATCGATGTCGGTACTGTTACAAAAAGCCACGAAAAGGATGGAATACGGGAGCCAACAGGCGACAAAACAGCCCATCAGAATGCCCAACTGTTTGGCCGCTTTTCTCTCCGAGTGCATTCGCGAGCGATTCTTCAAGTTCATCCTGCGAAGCAAGCTCCCTCGGGTGAGGCTCAGTCTCTTTTTTGTCGACGCCTGCTTGCTGGGAGAGCCTTGCGGATCTCCGATGGATTTTCTCGGGCTGAGTCTACCGCCAGGCCAGCTAAGTTTGCTGCTTTTTCTCTGGCTCTTTTGGTCGGACTCGTCTTCGGGGATGGGTGGCATCTCGGCCGAGGAGCGACGGCTGCAAGCCTCCTTGTCGTCCACGGAAAGATATTTCACGTCGTCTGGGACTGTATCTATGACGGACTGGACTGCTGTGTTGTTGGGGGACGACATTTTCGCCAGGACGGACACAGGCTGTCCTCGCGGGCCGTTGCAGCTCTTCGCAGGGGACTGTTTCTCCGGAGAGTGCCCTCGGATTTTGTCGACGCTAAGAGACCCGCGTCTGGTTCTAAGGCGTTGTAGTTCTGAGGTGGAGGATCTTCTGAGACCTTCGTGCATCTTGATGTCGTTCTCGGTCGGAACCG
This sequence comes from Branchiostoma floridae x Branchiostoma japonicum, assembly GCA_013266295.2. Classification (NCBI taxonomy): domain Eukaryota; kingdom Metazoa; phylum Chordata; class Leptocardii; order Amphioxiformes; family Branchiostomatidae; genus Branchiostoma; species Branchiostoma floridae x Branchiostoma japonicum. The sequence continues at coordinate 30,019,141 of CM023825.1, read as the reverse complement.
AGCCTCTTGAAATGTGCACGCTGAGGTTCTTGTGCCGCTTGCGGACCTGCACAACATTCATGTATGGTGTATGACTTGATTGGTACCGTGACATAATATAATTTGGGCCCTCTAGAAGCTTTCTTTTCAACTGCAGGGGTGTTTTATTTCAATATATGTTGAGATTTGCAATCAAAGATGTGTTGAAGGACTACTGTAATAGTGATGTAAACATCAAACTGATATTTAACTAAAAATATACAAAAATAAAACAAAGGTTGTTTAAGTTGTAACGTCCATTTGCGTTGTAACCATTGCTGTACATGTTGATAATGTGGGCAACATTGCTTGAAGAAACTTCTTGCTGATATTCTTTCAACAAACAAACAAACAAACAAACAAACAAACAAACAAACAAACAAATTAACAAACCTTGTTGTAGATCTGTGCGTAGATGACGCTCATCAGGATCATGGGGAAGTAGAAGTTGAAGAGTGACGTCAGGACCTTAAAGGTGCAGTTGGAGCTGAACTCGGTGTCACATACGTCATCCGGAACTTGCCGAACGCCGCCGAACTCGAACTCGTGCCATCCGACGATGGGGATGATCCAGAGAGCGGACACACCCCAGACCTGCGCAGAGGTAAACCAGTCACAATGCACGAAATGTTCGTTAAAGAGATTCATAAGTCACGTCAGATAAGCAGTTCTTAGAACACCAGAAGACCGGCACAAGTCTCGCGAGACTAGGTCACTCCGTGATCAAGATGTACAGTTGACATCGAAAATTTGGAGGTATGTGTTTTACCTTTGAAAAACAGTCACTGATTAGAGAATGTTCTAAGAACTGCACGAAAAGTTGGATTTACCAATGACAGTAAATGCCAGTAAAGTCGGGTAATGTTTACTTTGTACGTCAAGTCCGGTAATTTCATGTACTACCATTGTTAATTGCGAAATTACTGGACTTGCCTTTATCTACTGCCATTGTCAAGTCCGGTACTGTTTACAAAGTAACATTACCCGGCTTTACTGGCATTTACTACCATTGGTAAATCCAACTTTTTGTGCATGCAGTGCCACTGTCTCAACATCTAGTAAAACGAAAAGACACGAACAGTCTTTTCTACCTCGTGTGCTGAAGTTATTGTCTAAAACCTGATCTTATATTATGCTAGTGGTTTTATAATGTTATTCATTTCTGTTTATTCTGATTTTTGAATGTTTTAGCTGATGTATTCACTGTTGTGATAAGCCTTTGTGCTGTTTTTTAACCATAATGATGCAGACATGTGTAAGATTTTATGTTAACTTTCTCTATTTGTAATAAAGGGTGGTATGTTGTAAATACTCGACATATTTCATGCACTTTACTAAATCTGCATTTATATTTATTAGAAATGAAATAACTCATTACACTGGGTCAGCCAAGGCAGCTCTCGCTGGTAACGACTGACCCAGAAGAATACACTCAGACAAACGTACAACATACAACATGTAGCTTATAACAATACATTAACTGCTAATAAAATCATACAATATGAGTAAGAGACGATATATAATGATACAAGATCATAAGAATTAATTATAACAAACTATGCAAAGTTTATCAATGAGTCTTCATAAACAAATCGAAATAGATAATCTACAACTTTGTACAATCTGAATCTGAGTCTTACCAGCGCGATGAAAGCCATGGCCCGACGCTTGGTGCGCTTGCGCATGTATTTCAGAGGCGTGGTGACGGACCAATAGCGGTCCAGGTTGAGCACGAAGAGGTTGAAGATTGAGGCCGTGCTGGCTACGTAGTCTACTGAAAGCCATACCTGCAGGAAAAAGTAACAAACTAGAAATGTAACATTTGCAAAGGATATGCATACTGTTTACCTTCACATGGACTAACCTAACAAACTACTGCTCTGTTTATTGTTGCTCAAACACTCAGTTTATTGTTGCTACAAAATGTAACTGAACACCACAGGGTGTCTGTTACAGCACCAGTTACCATGGTGACAGGCGCCTGGTCCAGGTCGTTGACCTTAGTGTTTGTAACGGAAGAAGAAAAACGGAGCAAAAACAATATGACGAAGAGGTTGAAGATTAAGGCCGTACTGGCTACGTAGTCTACCGACAGCCATACCTGCAGGAAAAAAGTAACAAACTAGAAAGGTAACATTTGCAAAGGAAATGCATATTAAATGTTTACCTTCGCATAGTTTAGTGTAACAAACGACTGCTTTGTTTCTTCCCATTCTTAAAAACACATTCATATATGTGGTGACCAGCCTGTCCAATTTTTTTGGCTACATAATGTAATCCAACACCACAGGGTGCGTGTCTGCTACGTCACCAGTTACCATGGTGACAGCTGTCTGGTGCAGGTCATTGACCTTGTGTGTTTGGAATGGAAGAAGAAGAAACGGAGCAAAAACAACTTTTTTTTTTCCTTTTGTGAAGGTAAACAAAAAAGTTACTAATTAGCTCCGAATTGAACGCTTATCTGAGCTAGCAAGCAATATAATTATTCACACTCACAAACTTACCTTAACTAAACTTATTAACTTACCTGCACATTATTACCAAATTTGATGACATCTTTCGGATAACAGATTTCGGTCAAGTGAGACACATGGCTACAGTGTTTGATGAGAGCCACACCCAAAGAACCCACTAGACTTATCGAAAAGAGTAGGGATCCATCCTGTTCAAAGTGAATCATCAACCGTACCAAAGTAGATTTTACATAATTGCATCTTAATTCCGATAATTACATAATATCTCTCACAACACATAGAATTATTGTGATATCTCGCTCTAACGATTTTCCAATTTTACAGTAACTGTTTAAAGTAGCTATGCTTGATGCAGTATGTAAGGCATGTTATGAAACAATCCTATTTTCTAGTTATGAAAGAAAGGAAAGTTATTCATATTCTCTTTCTAACCCGAAGGCAGCTAGACTTCGTCCCAGGCCAAGTCACAAATCTTAGAAAAACCATATCACCTCGAACTAAATCCTGAGATATGAGATTGCCGGTATTGTTCATCAAGCGGAAATCCGTGAGAGATCAACTCCAGTGTTCTGGTCTCCAAGGTGGGTTAGTGTGGCAAACATTGTTATGACTTTCCTCATATCGCGTAATCGCAGGATTTGTCGGTTCTTCAAACTTATAAACAGAAAGGTTTTGCCGGAAGCATCTTCAGGCATAAGTGTTCTTGATTTCAAGAATGAGGGGGTTGAACCTTATAAATCGATGATATAGACTGATAATGGAGTATTTCACCACTTCATACACCTAAGTAATATAGACAAATTCACATTTCTAATGAGCTTAGACAAAGCTCTGATCCTAAAACATGCCTGTTCTTACTTCAGTACTAGTGCTAGATTGATAATATGTATGTGTACATGTATATACAAGCTATTCCTTTGTTGTGACCTGTACTTGTTTGTCATTTCAAGTATTTCAATTAAATTGTGATTATTATTTATGTTTAAAGGTGTAGGTTTAGAATTAGCATAACAGGCTTCCTCCCTTCTACTGCAGTGTTTTTATTTAATTTACTTCAATTTATTTTGTATTTTTGTGCGAATAAACAATAAACAAACAAAAAACTTAAAGTGGGTATGTATGTACACTAAATGCCTTCATTCATTCATTCATTCGTTCATTCATTCATTCATTCATTTATTCATTTATCATTTGACTTCATTTTTTTTTTACTTCCAGGTACAGAATTATTGTCTTCTGTGCACTGGTGGCAGAGCTGTGAGTTTGTGTGTCTGTTTGTCCGGACAGAGTAGGTTGACAGCACTTGGCTGGGACTAAGATTGACAGGCAGAATTACAGGAGGTCAGAAGGTTACTGTGGGCCAGCGGTTGACAAGGGGGGGGGGGGTAGAAGCCGAGAATTGCATGAGGGACTCCCAATACTTTTAGGAAGTCTGAAAGCGCCGATTGCTTGTTTGGTTTGGATTGCCATTGCCACAGAAGCATACAAGTGGAGCACTGCTGGTATCATTCACCACGCAGTACATTTCAGAGCATTACAAAAACAAATACTTGGAAACAAAAAACAACAATGAAATAGATACAATATAAAAAGCAGCACAACCTATTGTTGTATTGAATATTTTTAGGACTGAGACGACAAAAAAAAACACTGGGGGCGAAAATATCCAGCAATTCAAAGGCAGAATATTTTTCCTTTATGTTGTATACAGGGTGTTTTCCCTCATTCTCCGCTTTCTTTGATTTACATTTCTGTAGCTGAAGCCGACACGGCATTTGTGCGTTTTATCGGCACATTTTTAAGCATTCGTCGACCATGCTGTTCTGTGAGCTATAATAGAGGTTATTTAGGGACAAGAAGATTTCTATATGTCCATTCACCACACAGTACATGTCAGATACCACATTGCACATTACAAAAACAAATACTTCGAAACAAAAAAACAACAACAACAATGCAATAGATACAATACAAAAAGCAGCACAACCTATTGTTGTATTGAATATTATTAGGACTGAGACGACAAAAAAAACACTATGGGGGCGTAAATATCCAGCAAGGCAGCATATTTTTTCTTTATGTTGTATACAGGGTGTTTTCACTCATTCTCCACATTATTTTGATTTGCATTTCCGTAACTGAAGCCCACACGGCATGCATTTTTGTGTTTTATCGGCACATTTTTAAGCATTCGTCAACCATGCTGTTCTTTGAGCTATGAATACCTAATAGAGGTTTTTTGAGGACAAGAATATCTCTACATGTCCAAAAACGCTTGAGCTATGTATATGATCGACTGAAATGTAAATAGCGGCGCCCGTCGCCATATTGGTGTACCTACATGTGTGTATGAAAACTCTCTATAGCTCCAAGCCTTAGGTCCCGTTCAAACCAAGTCCCTTTGAGCGCGATTCGGGTAAATCACATTCCTCACATCTGGTCCACGTGCCACACGTTCCTTCTAAACTGTGCCCGAGCACGATTCACCTTAACTACATTCATTGTTGTTTCAGGAAAACACGAAAGGTAACGTGTTATCAATGTCAGAGGTCAACGACCTGTTAGCTGGTGCCCCCCTCCCAGCGTACCTGGGCCGAATGCCGACGTGGTCCTGCCAGAGGCAGTGAAGCTCGTCCTAGGATGGGCACATTATTCGGGCATTACTACTCTTTATCTTGCTGCCACGTAGATTTTGGCATTGCATATAAATAAAGAAATATCACCCCGTAATCCATGACCGGGTCAATATGCACAGTAAACCAGTGAAACCACATTGCGTTCAGACGCAAATCGCGATCCAGTCAAGGCGGTTCGAAACTACCTCCAGATGTGGTTTGGGGTCGAGGCGATTTCAATGCGATTTGGAGCGTTCAGATGGAGCCACATGAATATTGAATCCATCCAAACCACATCGAAAGCGCTTTGTGCGACTTGGTTTGAACAGGGCCATACATTAGTGAATTATTTCATCAGATTGGTAAATGACTGGATAGCAAAGTTCTTTATTCACAACCACTTGTTTAACAAGAGCCAACGATGAGCTGATAGATATGACAGACGGTCATCTTTGCTATTCAAGTCCACTGAGCCATGTTTTATTACTATGTACTGTAGAGGCCCTTGCCATTTTGACCTGAAGTCAGAAGTCAGACACGACAGCTGCCGGTCGGGACTTTCAGATATCGATCTAATGCAGGAATCCATTATTCCTTATGGTAAAGGTCACAAGGAGCAAGGTGTATTCCGTATGGAAGCTAGCCATGTTCCCTGTTGGGAAATTAGGGCTGTAACAAAGTTACATAACAACTATTAATACGGGATCGCCGCAGGCGAGGCAAGTATTGTATCCAGAACAGTGCCTATCTAGTTCTATGCCTGAATGGGTTAGGGTTTAGAATTAGGCACGGTTCTGGATAGTCTCCGCGTATAAAAGGGAGTACATTTGCCCCTAGGCAAGGTTCTGGATACGCGTGGACTATCCAGAACGGTACCTGAGCATGGTCCTAGATAGTCTCTGTTATATATACAGAACCGTGCCTGTCAAGTTCTATGCTTGAATGGGTTAGGGTTAGGATCAGGCACGGTTCTGAATAGTCTTCGCGTATCCAAGAACGTAGATTTGTCTCAGGCACGGTTTTGGATACGCGAGGACAATCCAGAACCATGCCTGGATAAAGCGCGGTTTTGGGTACAACAGCGAGCTTTGCATAGGGAAGTATAGCTTCTTCTTTTAAACAGTAAGAAAAAAGCTCACCGAACAAGTCTGCGAGCTCTAAAGTGCATTTGTGGTCAAAGCTATATACACGATGTCCTCTCGAGCATTGCGCAGTTTTTAGGATCGGTTGATGTTTGCCCGTGTGACAGGGTATATTTTCAGTGATCTAGAGAACTTTGACCTTGTTGTTACCAGCACGTCGCCAGAACGTACTGCGCCCGCGCAAAAGCCCGATTTTTCACCTTTTTTCGTTGGATGTTTGGTCAACGTTGCATCAAAATTTTGCCTGTTGCAGACGATATCTTTTCCTATTAATACCACATCTGAAAACTACAGACAGGCTGTCAACCTTATATGCTCTAATACAACCTTATATGAGACGTTCTGCCAAGGTGCTATGTACAATACATTACGGGTTTCACGCAGGTGCTGTACGTTCTGCCGACGTGCTGTTGTTACCTTGTGCGTGACATACCCGTTCACGGTGAAGTTCATGTTGAACAATATTGGAGTCATGTAAGGGTCTGTAGTCACGGCTTCTGCGAAATGTTTGTTCAGCATGCACTGTACCGTGAATGTTATGTCACGCGCGTGGACTTCAAATTGGTAAATACGCCAAAGAACACGCAAACTGCATTCTAAGCATGACGTCCTTTTAAAAGCAACAAAAGGTCAAAATTTTCCTGATGTGCACGAAGAATGCTTTACAATTTAAGGTCAACTCTCATAGAGAGTACCCTGGTACTAACGCAAAAACACACACACAAAACAGTGAGATTATTAATTACTAATGCAGAATCAGAAGTCCCCAAAACACACAAACTTCAGATATCCAGGTGTTCAAGACATTCGAAAATACGATTTTTTGTCCTCTTTATGTGGTGATCTCTGGGTATTGAGAGTTAACGTTACATGTGTGGCTTTGTGTCATTCCACAATTTGGTTTGGAATAAAACACATATAGTCTCTAATTTTCGGTGGGGAATTTACAAACTAACCAGATATGCTCAGAATATGACCGCAATGTCTCAATTTCTGTCCTAGTCACAATTATCCGAAAGTGCTTGATGAAATATCATCGGTTGTTTCAATTAATTCACGAAAACCGAATTCTTTTATTTTTGTTGTAAAGAAATGACCGAAATATTGACATTTTAAATCGTTCCAATCTTACCCTAGGGGCCTTTAGGTGACCCAGTTTTGGAATATCCACCTCATACATCTTTATTTACAGACTATCGCATTTGCCCCCTCTGTCTGAATGAGTTAATTAACACGGTGTATTGATGTTGTTTTTGTCAATATGTACGTAGCCGGTGGGGACGGTTGAACAACCAAGATAAGGCAAGATATGATCGTTTAGCTTCCAGACGACACGAATACATCGCCAAGCAGAAGTAAGTTGTGGTTTTAAGCCCTTTTTTTTACATCCGAGTACAGATGATTTGTTTTAGGTGTGTTTGTTTGTTTGTTTGTTAACTTGTGTGTTCATTGTTTTCTTAAACGCCCATTCTTCGTTAACGTGTGCAATTGCTTTCGCATGATAGTAGCGGGCCACAAAGTTTTTTAAAGACGCAATAACTGCGTATCTTGTGCTTTCCTGTTATCAGTACATGATAGTAATATACTTAGTTATGCTTTACCGCAACTGTCAGCTGCCTTCGGGTCGTCCAGGCGAAGATTTTGCTAAGAAACACGCTAAAATCACCTGTCGCAACCACTAGTAACGCACAAAACGTCGGGTTCAAACAATGAAAACGTGTGAGTTGACTTAATTTTCAGTCATAATTTACACCTATCCACCAAACCGTCTTGCCACAGGTGGGTGAACTTGTCCAGCTGGCGTCCATACTAAATCTGATGCCGTTTTATTTTTGTCGCAAGGTTTTGTCTAACCTACGTTATGGAAAGATAGACGGGTATAATTCGCCCACGAAAAGACATTTCACAATAATTTTCACACTGTCTTATCCGCTAGACTGTGTTTTTGCGAAACAAATCCATGGCAGTGAGAACAAAACACGAGTTTCGGAAAAATGACAACAACAAACAGCGTCAGGCCGTTTGTCAATTTTCAATTCTAACCTACGTTATCATGGTTATTCCATTGAGATTAGAGACAGATACTTGCACTTCCATTCATCAGAAAGAGGGTCATCAGATATACATTTGCATGTAAATTTTATAGTGTAAGGGCTGACGGTTTAGTTTGTATTGATCATCATAAGCATAATTCTAACCTACGTTATCGTCTAACCTACGTTATCATTTTTTTCTTCACTGTGTTATCGAATTTACAGGAAAAGGATACGATGCAAAGTTCGATTAACAGCAGTTATCAACTGTAACAAAACTGTAGTTGGCCTTGTCTTGTACAGAAGGTTTACTCTCCCTGCTTTAATCTCCAAGCAGATGTAGCACGTGAGCTTGTTTTGGCTATTTGGTGGTGTCTTTGGTGGTTTGTACCGGAGATTACCATTTCTACAGAAAAAAAACTTAATATCTCGAAAAGTATAGGTGGTAGCACCGTACAAAATTGGCAAAAGATAGTCGACAATACTGGTAACAAGTTCAGCACATTTGTTAGGTATTTGGAAGAACTTTATTTTTCACCATTTTCTACCCCCAATTGCACACGTTAACGGAGAATGGGCGTAAAAAGTAGAGTCACAAGAAGTGAACGGGGAAATGCTGTAACCGCAGACTGACAGGAATGTCGAATTGGAGGCTCGGAGGTGATTCACAATAATGAATAAGGTAAGAAATTCACAACTTAAAATACATCAAGGACTTGTGAAATGTTCGATTTGTAGGGCATTTTAGACGTCTTTTAGTGGTCCACATTTTTAGCTCTTGAATTGGATTTGATTATTAGTTGATACAAATCCAATTTCGTTCATCCAAACGATACGAATACTAGTCTCCAAGCAGATGTAAGCGGCTTTGAAAACTTGTCTAAAGCACATTTTCACAATAAAAACGGGGACAGTTGAGCTTTTCCGGGTTTGAATCAATCAACATTCCTGGTCTCGTTATACCACGTTACCACTAAGGTGGCCATCAGAAATCTCACTACTAGTTCAAACGTATCCCGTTGATCAAGAAGTGTGTTTCGTAAGCTCTGTGTGTTTCGTTTGTCTTGTAAATTGTATTTAATGTTTCTACATAGTCATAGTTGACACAAATCCAATTTTGGCCACTTAGCGGTCTCCATTATAGTGAAAATGGCGCCTGTTTTTTGCCCTTAATCTGATGTGATCTCATTTAGTTCTGACCCCATCTACCTGCGGCGTCGAATGGCCGAGTGGCTAGTGGACACGACATCAAGAGGTAACGGGTTCGATCCCTTGCATTCCTAGCTAGACGTTCTTGGGAGAGGCACTCTACACGACTTTCCTCACTCACTGGCTTGGCTTCGCTGGCGAAGATTTTAAGGGCCTTTCCCACTTCTAGATCCAGAATCGCTGGCGGCTGACAAGATCGCACTCCACCCAGGTGTAAATGATTACCTAACTTCGGTTGGGAAGGTAAAAGGCGGTGAAAGGAGAGGGATGGGCTCCGCCTTCCCCTAACATGGCCTAGACACAGTGGACAACCCACTGTCCCTACAGCCTGCCGTGATCTTATTTATCCGTGCTAGGGACTCGGAGAAATTTCACCGCCCTTATAAGTCGTGCCCAAGCAGAGCGGTGAAGATCAAGAAGAGGGATGCTTTGACCGTAACAGGCTTGTTTTTTTGCCACCATCTAACCTTGCAGCATTTCATGGCTGGACTATTAGTGGCAAGTCGCGAACTATTGAGGACTGAATTGACGTGTCTTTGCGACATGCTGACAATAAATCGAATAGCTCACACGTCCGTGAAAAAGTTAAGTAGAGATTTTGTGAATTTCGTGTTTTATTCATTATTATATTGTGAATTTCTCTCTGATTCTTTCTATGCATTTTCCACCGGGTTCCTATAAGGCAACATACATGCATATAGCAGAAAATTGAAGACGGGAAATGCGATTACCCTTTCTTGGACCTTTGAACTAACTTCCTGTCTGTATCCTGGGCAGTCTGCACTGCAAGGTAAGAACTAACGTCATGTACATGTGTCATTAAGCCTCTAAGCCACTGAAGATGCCACACCGGCTTTTATCTCTATTGTTAAGGCAGACATTATACCGGGAGCACCAAGCAGACTTTCCTGAAAGTTGGCTCTTGGTAAATCCCGTTTTTGGTAGAGCGGTAACACCGGTATCTGTACAAAATAACGCGGGATTTGCCAAAAGAAAACAAGCCTTAACCACTGAGGAAGCCACAACATTAAGCCTTAGCCACTGGAGAAGCCACGTAGGCGAAACCGTTCTGAGTGACAGGCTGAATAAAGGTTCTAAACGGCAACCATGCGGCTCCAGATGTCTTACTGAGAAGTAATTGCGGTGCAAAAGATGTTAGTCAGCTTTCCTCATGCCTGCCTGTGTTCCCTAGTACATGTATGTTGAAATAAATAAACACAAGCAAACACACAAACAGACACACCAAAAACAAAACCTCCGTACAAGGAGGTAATAGCTATTTAAGCTCAGGATCTATTTTAATTGGTAATAAACTAATATTACATGTCAATAAGATGAATTTAGACACGTAAAACACTTATAGAAGAAGCGCACTTCAAAGAGAACCATGACAGCAGCTGTTATATACAGGCTTAAAGGGGATAAATAGATATTGATTGGTGAAAATGCCGTCTCACATTGTTTCAATGGAGCCTCCTGTCAAAATCGATGTCTTCTAGTCTTTAGTAACACATGGGTATGTAGTGTATGTCGTGTCGTCGGTCAGTTTTAAGTGGACAAGGCATTTTTAGAAAACCTACAACAACTTTTGGAAGTCGAATATAAAAAAAAAAAACAATATTACATCTTACAACATTATTTAAGATACCATATCATTTTTTTAAAGAAGGTCCTCTTCAAACAATTTTGAAAATTTGCTACACACGATGCCCTTTAGTTTGGTTATCATGTTTTAAAAAGAGGTTTTAAATTGGAAGTTTTATTGTATTACAGACAAATATATCAAAGTGCGTCTGAGCCAACAACATCAATCTATACAATAATATCTCGAACAAAACAGTGTTTTCCTTAGGGAGCCCGTTAGTTTACTTGTAGGTGAGGGATATAGAAGTAATTTTAACAGGAAAAAGCCCGAACAATACAGTATTTTGCTTAGGGAGCCCGTATGTTTACTTGTAGGTGAGGGATATAGTAATGTATATGGTTAAGTGAAAAGGATACAGAGGTTACAAAAGAAAAGTCCCCACCATAGACAGTCTACCTTTCGATTCCACAAGTTGTGCATTACGTAGCTATATTTAACACAGATTTATTTACACAAGGCACGTTGGAACAACACAGAATTATAAAAGTACTGCATAGCAGTTTGATATACACTGTCAACGCCCGATTTAAGCTATTAGTCTCAAAGCGTCAAGCGTTGGAGTATTTTTAGTGAAAGGCGAGTGAACGGTAAACAAACACTGTCAGACTGTTGTTGAAAGATGGCGCAGGGTGTACTGTAGATTCGTTTATTTTCGCTGGGATTTAATTTTGTGGTAGGAGATTAAAGGAGTTTTTTTTGCGGTGTTCTAACTTCGTAGTTTGAAACAGTTCTGCAGTACGGTAGTAATACAACGGAGACGCATAAGGGAAGAGTGCAAAAATAAAACTACCGCGAATGTTTTAAGATTTACAGTGACACGTCCTGACCTTTCGCTTAACACGTTTGTACTGTGTTCATCAGCGGGCCTCTGAGTGTGTGTAACTTACGACAGATCAGTTTACCAGTTTGTGTACCGCCAAATGTCTGCAGCTACCAGGCTGTCGGATGTCACGTGCCAGGTGTTCAATAGGTTCAGCACAATTTTCCGTCAGTTTTTCATTTAACGTTCAATTGCACAGTTCAGGAGTTGGGCATTTTTATTTGTATGCTATTTATAGTTGTTTGGTGACCAGTGACAAAGTCTAAGAATAAGCTGTATTTTGTGAACATGTGATATCTTTCTGTTGGTAGAGTTTTGAATTTCTACTGTACAAAACTGGTTTGGCCTAACGGCGGTTTACCGGTAAAAAAAAAAAAAATGCCCTCTATATATTCAATATAAATTCAATCAAGCTATACGAAACCATCTGCCTACGTTTCTGTAGTGTATTTAGGCTAATACATGTGGTTATAAGCAATAATGCCTAAGGATAGAAATGTTCTGTTTCCGTTTATTCAACCGACCCTAGCAAAACCCGCCGACCCTAGGCCGACAGCTGGCACGGCCATAAAATATTCGATCTGACATCAGAATTTTAAACCCTCTGAAACGCTATTTCAGGCATTTTCAGCAGCAGGTTTGTAGATCAGGTGACATATCTGTCCCTTCTCCACAAGAAAACAGAGTGGGTCCTGGACACAGCCCTCGTCCTAACGAGTTTTAGTTTACATTGTCATACTGTATTTCGTGCATCAATTCAGCCCAAATCTAAAAACATAACAAACAAACAAACAAACAAACAAATAGACAAACAGACAGACTTCCTACCTACTGACCCTAATTCTTTCAGGCTTGTTTCAGACCGGTAACACAATATTTTTTTCCTAGGCCTAGGACTTACTTAAATGCTCATGAGTATGTATACATGTAAATACAAGCTATACCTTTGTTGTGATCTGTACTTAACCCAGGGTGTGTATATATGTAGCCTCTACCAGGCTTCAGAAGCGGCTGGAAAAAAGCGGCAAATATACTCCTTTAGCGAACCATCTCCCCTGACATGTTATCCGTCTATGTGAGCCGCTTCTAAAGCCTGGTAGAGGCTAGTACTTAGTATGTACAATAAATGTCTTCATTCATTCATTCATTAGACCCCCATTCCACTAGGACGGCGCTCTCCCTGCGACTTGAATTGAATTTGCGTAGCCCTTCATTTCATAATTTGAATATTATTTAAAGTGTAAAAGTATGACTGAAAAAAACAACAAAACACACAAAGCGTAGAAAGATTCGTTCTTTAATCTATGAAATTCTTTGAGCGCTCTGTAAAAATCTTAGGTCGTAGAGAGAGCGCCGTCCTAGTGGAACGGGGGTGTAATCGATACAGATAACCGGTACTAAAAGACCGTACCTGGCACACGGGCAGCCCCAGGACCCACTGGCGTCCTACGATGCTGACGGTGCTGAGAGGCATGACGACCGTCCCCACAGCCAGGTCTGACACGGCCAGGCTCACGATGAAGAAGTTACTGAGAATACACAAAGTACGGGGTATGCTTGTTATTGGTGAGGGCACGGTCACTGTTGCATTCCGAAACGTGTTAGACTCAAACATATTTGGAAATGGACCACGTTTTGGAACGCAACATGCATTCCACTTCGTGTTATTCCAAAACATGTTTTGGAATGGACCACGTTTTTGTCAAAACAAATATAAACGTATGAAGCAACACTGGAATCCAAAAAAAAAAGATGGTGAAATAAATTATCAACAAGAACTACACACACACACACACACACACACACACACACAAATACGCACGCACACACACACACACACACACACACACACACACACACACACACACACACACACACACACACACATACAAAATGTCACCTAAAAGACAACATTTCTTAAAACACATGAGGTACAATCGCCAAAAGAAACAAACAAACTTACCTGACAGTTTGCAGGTCCCTGTTGGTGCGTACTGCATGTAGCACCATGGCGTTCCCCACGCTGGTCAGCAGACACAGAGAACCCAACACTATCCCCAGCGCCACGTCTGTCCACACGGACCTGCCGTCCGCCGGCCCAGCCGCCGTCACGTTCACCAAGGAGTCGTTGTACGGCGTGGTTGGAAGGAAATCCGTGGCAAAGTCCGCCACCGTGGTGGACGTGTTCAACGACATGTTGGCGGGGCGACCTCACCTGTAAGGACGAGATGTTCGGACGGGCTGAGTCAGGGTGTGCCCCCGCCCGCGACTTGGAACGCTCCCGGTAAAGTCGGTGGCACACTTCGGCCGAATTTGTTGATCGCGAGAACGTCGCTGAATCCCAAAAAAAATCGCAGACTCGAGCGTCGTAATTTTTGCTTGAAAATCTACTCTATCACACTGAGCATGGCCCATTGACGGCAAAGCTGCGACCTATCCCTATCCGTGTTGCTGCCGAAAATGTCCGACGTTTTGAGCTGGCAGACTCGTACGTCGGGAGGACTGACTGTTCCTGCTGTGCGGCTCTCAAGGCGTGAACTAGAGTCGATACGAATCAAACCGACCGGTACCGCATGCACTACAAAGTGCGAACACAGTATCTCTCCACCGGGCTGTATATTTTCCCCGCTGACTGCATCTGACACAGATAGACTGCACACTCCTCTGCACTTAAGCGTCCCAACCCTTCTAATGGAGCCTTAAGGACCTTCCCTCCAGCCATCCGAAGTATGTCAAAACACCAAACTTAATTACCCTCGACGCTGACGCTAGAATAATTCCGTCTGGCAAAGACCAGGAATCCCGGACCAACACGTGTGAAAGACTTCTACATAGCGTGCCCTTGTAAAACAAAATATCTGCAGTTATAGGTACAAATACGGCAGCGGGGTTTCTGTGAGAGTCGGGCTACTAGGAAGTGAAGGCGGTTGCGTAATCCGGGTGAGTGCGCGCCCTGAGAGAGAGAAGGACTCCCGACTAATCTGTACAACCATATGTCACCTTGTGTTGGCAGGATGCCACCGATATACAGTGTGGTGATCTCCAAGCAGATGTAACGTTGTGTTTGGGACCGGTTTTGTTTTGCGGTGAGGGACTTTAGAGAGTAAAAACTGACAAAATTACTTGCAAACTTGTCTACTGGAAGGTTATATTGGTAATTCTAAACGTTCTCGGCCACACATGCAAGGACGTAAAGCGTTTTGAGCCAATGTGTTGTGTAAATGTGTTTGAATGTGTGTGTGTGTGTCTGTAAATGTGTGTTTGAATGTGTGTGTGTGTGTATGTGTGTGCGTGTGTGTGTGTGTGTGTTAGTATTTTGTGTACGCGCGAACGTGTTGCCATACGTCCTAAATCCCTAACGCCTCTACTTTTTTCTGAGTGTGTCGCAAAGCAGCATGGGTAAGGGTTGAAGTCTGCCGTCTCTATTTTTTTTTCATTTTCTTTCCTATTGTGCTCTCTACATGACATGACATGACTGGACAGCCCTAATCAATGGGAAGTCAGGTAGACAATGGAAGATGACATATACCGGAAGTACTAGTACAGGCGTGACTGTATACTACAGGGGGGAGGGCAGGGTTATGTGACTCATGTCAAGGTCATCAAGGTCATCTGCACAAAATCTTTTTCTTCCGCGAACCCTGGATTTTTGCATCGTAAAAGTCATGACGCAATGTGACAAAATCATTAAAAATTGGGCGTTGGACTGCGGATGGATCATAGGGCGGGGTGTAAAGTGTCGGTGTTTCTTTCCAATGCCCATGGTTTGTATACTTCCGCATTGCGTTCACTGTCTTGAATTTTGTTGTCAGTCTGTACCGGTACCTGTGCCTGTACCTAAAAAAAGCTACTTATAGTCTTCAATTATGACAAATCATGTCAACAGAATGTTTATGTAGACTTCAGGTAGGTCTATTTGAAAGAACTTGTACATTCCAGTATTCTCGTATAAATATGGTGCTGATTTCATTTCACATAGAATGCTTTGATATTTATCCAGTGCTAGATTTATATCTTTGAATAGCACGTTGTAGTAACAAAAGAAAGTCAAAACTTAAGGTTGTATACTTGACCGTACTTCTATTCTAAGCTGGTGTGTTACGCCGAAGGGCGGTTATACCGGCTATACAGATACAGATATTCAGATACAATAGCGATATTTTACACCTGATGTTCACAGGCACAGCATTGTACCGATATGCAACGCTACTCTGAAAGATTTTCGATGTACAGTGCGTTATCAATGCCGTATCAATTTTATATGAACCGTGATTGATTTTTTAATTTTTTTTTACCTATTCCTGATACATAACCAACTTGTATGAATGCTTGTCATGGGCCAAGTCCCCGGTTTCCGAAGGACAAATTTAATCTTATTCGCCACATAAGCCACCACAGGGTTAACTCTATCATTCATAAGGACAGGAATTATATTTTCATCGACCAAACTCAAAGTCGCTACGCACAGCTACCGCAAAATAGAGAACAAAGCTGGGTAACAGGTGACGATGGAAAGAAGAAGAAACAGCCAGAGTTGGACCAAGTCACGACCAGAACAAGAACGTGTGACAGCTTTTCGTTCGCTCGATATCTGCGCTTTGTTATATCAAGATGAACAGGAAAAGTTCATGTGGGGGGAGGAGGCGGTGCGGTTGAAATAATGTGAAAAATAGGGAAAAAACTTTTTATGTATAAAAAAATTCGAGAAACCCGACAGAGGAAAGAACAACAATAACAACATGAAAGATCTTAACACTCACAATGTAAAAACATGGAACCGTTAAAAAAAGAACATTTCCTACACATGCCAAAACACAATTTTCGTGGTCCGTAGTTCGAGGGTCGGGTGACCTCGATATCACATTTTATCGACCAGTTGCTATTTTAAACTCGCAAGTCGTGCCCTTTACAAAGAAAAGAAATGACAGCTCAATGCAACTTGTCCACTTTCCCAACTGTTGAACTGTCTGCTGAAGAAACAAAGCTTCAGTGAATCGCAGTCCTTCAAAGCGTTTTTAAACATCTAGAGGTCTTATGACGACCTAAAATGCTAGTAACCTTTACTGTGTTGATTGACAGTATCAAAACTTCAATAACCTGTTTAAATTTTGTATTGTAGCTCACAGAAGAATTAAACCAGATAGTAATAGAAAAATATGCATATGAACATACGGGTAAAATTAATGGAGTCCTAAAATCCAGAAGGGAGTGCTATTTTCTGATAGACTATGCTTCAATGAATACATGACTAGCCGACGTTTTACAAATTTCGCTTGTGCGACTTAAGCGGCGCGTGTTTGTAAAGCGATATCAATATCATTTACAGTGAAGACCATAAATGACGCCATAAAGTGTCTCCACACGTTCCTGTCCCGCATGACCGAGAACAGTTCAAACCCTCTGGACCTGTGTCCTCTTTGATCACCT
Source organism: Branchiostoma floridae x Branchiostoma japonicum (assembly GCA_013266295.2). Classification (NCBI taxonomy): domain Eukaryota; kingdom Metazoa; phylum Chordata; class Leptocardii; order Amphioxiformes; family Branchiostomatidae; genus Branchiostoma; species Branchiostoma floridae x Branchiostoma japonicum. The sequence continues at coordinate 30,001,758 of CM023825.1, read as the reverse complement.
GCTTCAGAGGTAGAGAAGGGCGACCACGTCTACGCTTTTCCTCTGGTGGCCAAAGGAGAACCAAACCCGCTATTACGGCCATTAAAATACAAATCAAGGACACCAACATGGCCGTCAGCACCTGATATGGAAAGTCAGTGAAAACGCTCTATTGCTTACTTGTTTATATCGACTCCAGCATGGCTCTTCGCATCTTGAATCACCACCATAGCTTCCCCATGCTTCTCCGTGCTTCGATATGACCCAAACACGTCTCGGGTATGTCCGGATAGATCATTAGATCTCTTGTCAGACCAATTAGTCGCCAGACCCCGCGCTACAAGTAAATACCGGACTATTGACTCACGGGACGGCGTGCTACAGGCATGTATACACACGGGCGCTCTGTGGACTGGAATCGATATACAGTCAACGATCTTATCAAAGCAATGTTTAAGTCTGAAGGAGTCTACAGCTACAGTGCAAGAAGTGGGACGAGATTATTGATTTTGATAAACTAGATAGGATTATGGTTGTTAAAGAACTCTTAGGAGACAGGAAGGGATTACAACGAGGGGAAGAAAAACCAAGACTTGTTTCAAGACGTGTAAAGGGTAAAAACATTTTGTACATTATGTAGAAGAAGCTGTTCGATTCATGGTCATACGAGACTGAGGAAAGCCTATTACTACAGCTTATAATTACTAGTATACTTTTTAATAATTGGTTTTTAAACTTATAAGAAGCACTTTTGCATCCATGTTAGATGTAGACTGAAATATAATACATACATATACATATGCATATACATATACATATACATATACATATACATATACATATACATATACATATACATATGCATATACATATACATATACATGCATGTGGTATCTCACTAAAGGGTGGGCTGTGTTGTATACGGCCGTCGTCGTTCTTGGGATAGTCGGGCACAAATTCTAGCTGTTTTGTTACCGAAAAGGCTAGCTTAGATCCTTGTCGGCGGTTGGTTCTGTTACAGCCTGCTTCAAAATCACACGACGCCAAAATCGTAGGACGCCTTAGTTACGACGAATGCGACAGCGCCGTTAGAAAGCAATTTGAACTTGCAAACTTGCAATACGGTGCAAGATTTTTGAATAATTCTAAAAGTTCAAACGGAACTGTTTTCTTTTTTTCTGACAGTCAATACCAACAGTTTTCACGTGAAAACGTGAAGTAAAAGAAAATGAAAACCTTCCACGTTCTACCAAGTCTAAGAAATACAAAAGGCAGCAGAAACAAAAAAAGAAAATTCAGTTGGCCCACATTTTCCTTCCAAGTTAAGTATGTACATTATTAGAAAAGCAGAGTCATCCACTTAAAAAATCCATACCATTCAAAATGGAGATCCTAACTGTTTCCAGGACTTACTGATGGCGGAATTTCCTCGGCATGTGTAGGTCCTGACCGCACGCTGAATCACTGCGAGCTCTAAGAGGCTTACTCTGCGGACTGCCAGACTCATTTTCTTCTTACCCTTTCCCGACTGGATGTCTGCAGCGGCATTATCTTACGGTTTTTGGCATCGACGGGGGCGTCGGGGGTATCCTAGCTGCATAAGGTCTGCGAGGCTTAGGGAAGCTTGCCTGATAGAGCCGGAGGAATGGGGCAGCTATGCGCCGGCAGACGCCACGGCTAGGCCCGGTGTATGGGTCCTCAAAGCGCCGCCTATCTTGCGTAACGGTTAGAGACGCCGCGATGTCTTACTTTACCGGGCCCCTCTTGAACTTACTAAAGTTAACATGCATTTATCATTACTGATGTAGGGAAATTGAAAAGAAAACATGAAAACGATGCAAAAAATATATGTTTCTTTCTCTTAAAAACTTCTGCTAAAATAGCTTTCACTAGATAGACATATCTCTTGAGGTAAAAGGATTTTTATGATATAAAAACAGGATTTTTAAAGAAAAGTTATATTTTAGAACCTATACAAGCATGATATAACGTATATGTAAGATGCATGGTGTATGACGTACTTACTATCAACTTGCATTTTAGATGCTTACAATTAATATACCCTCACTTTTTGCTGTCATATGTTTGATAAACTTCATTTTTTAGATAAAGCTGTTGCATAGAATTGTATGTGAAATTTAAATGCCGGAGCCCAAATTCGCCTTCAAAAAGCGGTATCGTAGACTGGTAACCATTGCTCACATGCCGACTTAGTGGTAATGTACCGGTCCCACGAGCATATATACATAGGGCCGATCTGACAGTCTATCTTTCCAGCGGCCTTTCTGATTGCTGCCGACCTGTGTAGAGGAGCTAATTGGAACCAACCCCGTAAAAACCCAGCACCGCAGAGATACCGAGGAGCTTACAATTGTCAGGCTACCAGGTTAGCAGTATCGCTGTAGTGCAGACCTTCTACCGGTATGGTTGCCGGCTCTACATAGTTAGGATTAGGTTTAACACGGGTCAGAGATGACAACACGAAAGCCGGCTTGTATCTGCCCGATTCCTCCGACTTGCCTTATGCCGACAGACTGTCTTTTATGGGATTTTTGTACTTGGAAGTGTCTTCTCAGAACATGGCAGGCAGAAGACTCTGACAAAGTATAGTTTGACTGACTGTGTATATCAACATAGCAAACAGGTGCGGACCGCCATGATGATGTCCTTGCATTATTTTTACGAACCCTAGCTCACGACGGTTGTTTTTAAAGATTTAATGTACTGCTCTTACATTCCATTCCACTATTACTCCGTAAGAAGTTGCAGAAAGTTTGTGGCGTCCCCCGTCTCTGTTTAGGGATCATAGTTTTAATGTCCTGAATTCAACTTGAATTCCTATTGAATTCAACTTGATTTTCCTCAGAAGACCTTAGAAATCATCGAAAGATTATCGAAAGACCTTTGAGACCGTTGACTGCTCCCTGAAAGACCGTTAAGAGATCTTTAATGGTCTTGCCTAATAGTATGTAAAAGAAGGTGTTAAATATCGATTCAAGAAGTTGCCTTACCAAAAATGCTTGCAAATATGGCCCCTATTGTGGTCTCAGGGTGACGTCACTAGTTGCCTTTCGGGGAAAATGTCAGCACGAGCGGATCATGCTAAGGCCTGTGGGTGCTCTGAGTGCTTCCTGGAAAATAGCCAATTTTCTGGTGTAATTCTGAACACTTCACAACTCCAGACTTTCACTGAATGATGAATAAGGTCATCATGGCAACTCAAACTTTTCAGACAATTCTTGTTATACCTTTCAGACTAATGTATACTGCAGTGCACAAGAGAATATCTCACACCAAAGTCGATTTAAAAAAAAGTTTTAATGGTCTCACCGAGATGATGGATGCTTCCTAATATGGTCTTCACTGTAGGCATTAAATGACGTCACGAGGCGCTGTTCCAGGAATCACGATCGGATCACGGTGTGATCCCCCTGGGGGCAGCCGGCTCTGCGACACGTTTGTGCTTTTTTTCTTCTTCCTGGAATACAGCCAAACGTCAGGTGTAAGTCTTAACACTTCATAACTTAAAACTGACTTTGACTGATCTTTATGGCAAGTCAAAAGTCTCCGACAATTTTGCTCAAGGGAATTAGTCTATATAAAGGATTAAAAAGTGATTTCATGCAGTGTCCACGTCCTCACCTAGATGATGAGTTCCTAATATGGTCTTTACTGTTGTATCCATATGACGTCACGAGTTCCTGTTCCAGGAATACGGCTGTCATCAACGGAACACCGTTCCCTCGGGCTCATCTCATTGTCTCCTGGAAAACATCAGAATCTCTACCTGTAAATCTGCACGACTCATAACAGAAGACTGACGGCTGCCCCGAAGCAAAATTGCGTTCACAGATTTGGATGGGATTTTGATCCCTAGGTATTTGCTCACCGACGAGAGCTTCATCAGCGCTAAGGCTAAAATGAACGTTGCCTGTCATACATTACAATGGTGCAGAAATGGCTTAACAAGGCATTCTAAAATGACGTATGCCTCAAAGGCGATCAATGAGTCTCGTTGATGACTCATTTGCTTTCTACGGGCCCGGTCGCGTTCGCCGTACGATCGTTTTACGATCGCTAACTTAGGACATTCTTGGGATATTCGTGCGTGCGTCGCACAAAATTCCACTGTCTTGTTGCCAAGAAAAATGCTCAGATCCTTATCAGCACAGCATGCTTGAAAATTCAGCGTCATCAAAACCGTACGATGACCTACGAGACTGTAATTGATCTGCTGGACAACGAATGTAATTAATTATCCTGCCATATAAAAAAACTTTGACAACATAAAATCCAATGTCTCATATTCCGTGAATTTTTTTTTTCTTGTATGTGAATTTCGTACACGGAAGTAATAACAGAGGATAACATCCAATCCATATTTCACACGAAGCTGCCAAACTTTCATATGACTGTTTGAACGATCTGCAGTTTTGGAATGATGTGAAGATGCAATAACAGTAATTCACGGTTTGACGCCCACGCAGCATGTACGGGCCAAATCTTACTCGTGTACAGAATGTACATCTACTCGCGGTTTTTAGGTGAGAGTATGATTTATGTCTTTAATTTGAGAAAATTGCAGCCAGCTAGTACGTTTCATATTTGGGAGATCAGTTGAAGGGAGGGACTCCGAAGGGCCAGCTTTTCTGCAAATTACGTTGTTTGTCAAGAGGAGTTTGGAGTGCACATATTGATGTACCTTGCCAGTTCGACTGTTCAACTTTCTTTTGCCACTTTTTCGGAGTTTGATTTACAATAGAAATTTCAAAATCTGAAGTTATATCTATTTATCTATCCATCTATCTATCTATCTATCTATATAGTATGTATATATCTCTCTATCTTTCTATTTTCTTATCTATCTATCTATCTGTCTGTCTATCTGTCTATCTCTTTATCTCTTGTGACTTCATTTTGAAATTTAAGTGGTTCAACAAACGATCGAACGAACATACAGAGCAATAGATGATTTTATGTAGACTTTGGAAGACTCGGAGGTACAAGCAACTGGTAATTCGAGCCTTGCTTCCCTTCCTCTGGCATCTTCTTATTTTCCCTTTATCCACTTTCATCCTTTAGGCACACATATAAACAGTAGAACCGCAAACGCCTTTTTTGGAAACGGAGGAAATTGAAGCGCGCGCGGATGTTTTCCATAAATATGAAGTTAGTGTGGCCGTATCGAAAAAAAGTGTATGGACAATATTCTCTGACCTTTTTGTTGTTGTTATCTGAAAAATTCAGAAACTGGCTACCACCCCACCGAGGCGAGGTGAGCGGCAGACGAACGAGAACTTCCCAACTCATAGGCCCTATCAACACTAGGACTGATAGATACAAAAAAGTCCAATCCCTTACATGGTGTCTCTCCTAAACAGTACAAAAATGTAATAGTACCACAAACAAAGTTTGATGGACCGTTACTTCCTTCGTAACCCAGGAACTGATTCACGATAATTGTACCTCAATGAGTTATCCAAGATATTATTATCATTATTGTAAATATTTAAATTCATAGATCGAAAGTGTTTAACCTGTCGTTGTAGACATGATTAACTTATCAGAACTTATTAATGATCCTGCAACGAATGATTTATGCTTATTAATTACCCTACTTCGAATGATTGATGTTATTGTAAACAAGCATCGACATTCAGCCTTGTACGCCACGGCTGCCAGTTATGCTGTTGTTGATTAAAAAAAAACAATGTATAAGAAAAATGCGCCGCCCGGGAATCGAACCCGGGTCGCAAGAATGGGAATCTTGCATGATACCACTACACCAGCGGCGCAATTGGTATTTATTTTCCCTGACAATTTTACGGGTCAGACGTGTATTGAACTTTCAGTACCTTCAGTCTATTAGTCTTCAAATCACGGTGCACTGACCTGGCATGTACAATTTCCCAAGACCTTCGTACTCGCTACTGCTCTTAAACACTGGCAGCTATGATGACTAGTCCTTGTTGCACATCATTTAGATCAAGGTTCCCCCGAACATTAATCGTAGGTGCCATGAACAATATTATAACACCGTGCAGTAACACCTTTTGCCGGCTGTATGAGTCCTGACGCCGAAAATGACATCCATTTTCACGTAAATTGCCAAAGGTTGACCAAGATGTTGGTATACGAATAAACGAAACGGAACGAACGAACGAAAGATATATTTCATTAAGAATAATGGTACTCTTTCTTTATTGTATCTTTAGGCAGTACATGTATGTTCAGTTCACTCAATTACCATATTAATGATGTGGACTAGTGCTGGCCGCCATGTTGGTGTCCTTGGTTTGCATTTATCAATGGACCGTAGCTCAAGGGTTCTTGGTAATTTGTAAAGTGCTCTTCTAATATTCTCTTCCGCGAGCTATACACACTTAATACAGGCTATTTGAGAGGGCCAGAAGGTATATAGATGCCCAACAACGCTTTGACTGAAAGGCAAAAAAAAAAACTACGTCCGCCTCCATGTTGGGGTTCCGATGACGTCACTCCCTATAAAGTTGTGCGCTCTATTTGCCTTTCTACTTGGGTGCCCGTACGCGCCTGACCCAAATAGTAGCCTCTAACTTTTCCCATTTTGTTAGCAAACCTCTCACCATATATAAAGTTTCACTTGGAACTTAGTAGCGCGGAAAATATCTACAATGAGTAGGATCAGAATAAAGCTGCAATTCTAGTCTCAGTTATCAATATTGAAAGCAATTTCATGCCGCTGGTTTGTGGGTCTCCAAAGAAACGAAAGGAATACTTTACTTTGGCATATCACCAAGAAAATATACTAAAGGGAATGCAGATCTTGGATTGAGAAGAAAAGAAGCCGGATATCATATGACGTTCAGTTAAGGAGAACAATCTGGTGTGCGCCAGAAATAGCAACTCATAAAGGATAATGAAAATACCACTCCCCAGGAGAATTCTATTGGGAGATTTTATCTATTTCCCTTTGGATTTTTAACAGGAGAAGGAGCTCGAGGTGTTGAAGCTTGCTCAACAGATTCAGTCTGTAATGATGATGGATTGCAATGTTTTTACACCATGACAAGCATAACCAAATGCTTTATATAGTCTAGATTAGGAAACTTTCGTATCAATGTTGACTAACTCACACTCCTAGCAGTCCTTCTAATGGTCTCTAGAAGCTTAATGGCTATTATCTCTAAGTCAGGAGAATTGGGGACATCCTAAGCGTGTGGATTTATGCATACGTGCTAACATATCGATTGTCATACCGAGAATTGTCCAAGGCGTTGGTGATGGAAACTTTGACAAGTGGTTCCCATAGTGACAGAGAATCCTGAGCTTCCATCGGACTGATTTCCACAGTGATAGAGAATCTTGAGCTCATATTAGTACATTTAAATTGTAAAACCAGTATACTGTTTTAGAGCTCTTATGACATCGGATTCAATCATCCACTGACAGCAAGAGATTATGTAACGCATGCTATAAATGCTAAAATCTTTTGATAGGATGCTGTAAGGGGACACCGTGATCTATGATGTTTTCTAACTTTTGTAATCAGCGAGAATCTGCCTGTCTGACCTTAAACATGCTCTACGATCAACTTCAAAAAGAAAAGTTACTGTACCACCAATCAAAAAGATCCAGTAATGTGTCACATAGCACATAAGCATCGTATTTGATATAGCAATAAACGTACTCAAAAGGCTTTCACTATAGTACCGTTATGAAAAACTGTGGATGATATGCCTAATGCGGTGCATACGTTACAGTTTATTGTATTCAGTACTCATATACTTAGTACTTTGCCGTAAGCCTTTGTTAGAAACTTACGACTGCCGTTTTATTTAAAGGCGCATTGTGAGATGTAACAAACCGAGAATAAAAATATCCGCAGATTGCATCGCAAACACACACACTGTGTTCTTTATCCATGGTTCTATGGTCTATTATTCGTCATTTCGACAACAATGTCTGTCTGTAAACTTAATCAACGATCTCGTGCATTCAGCTTATTGAGCATGATAGATTTATCGACATCCGCAGTCGCCAATTTGTTCCTTAGAGGACTTCATGAACTTTCCTGTAGTTTAATTTGCCATTACGCCTACAGATGACTATCGTTATTAATGCTGACATACTGGCGTTTCTACTGGCGTCTGGCTTATGTCTACAGCATGTCATGGAAAATGATATTGCATGGATGGCATTTTGGTGCGCTTGGAAAGGTCTACGCCACTGGATGATAAGTCTAAAGTGCATGTCTGCGCGCACCACAGTTTATTATTAATTTTACAGTTATAATATTTAGACTTTTAGTACTTAGCATTAGAATATAGCATTTCAGTGTTCAATACTCTTTGTTGTATATCCGGAAGACGACATATGGTCACATGTGCATTTAGCCCATCTGGGCAGGAATATGCAATAGAGATTCATTATTACAACGTGAGTGACAAGCCTAAAAAGAAGTAATGAATGATTGTTGCTGTCTGGTTCCACCATTGACGCTGCGGATGCAAACTTTAAAGGCTAGTAGGTTACACGCACGACACAGTCTACCCTTTCCCTACACAGACTCGAAACGCCTAGTTGCTTATTGATTGGTCCCTCCTCACCAAAAGACAAGTCTATATACGAGAAGAACAAGTTGTTGGAGACAGATAACATTCTCTCCCAGATATGGGTCATGTGTCTCTAAGGGGTGTTTTGTGTTTTTTTGACCTAGAGGTATTTTGTTTGCTTGGTAGCTTTTGTCTCGCATTTACACACTGTAAGGTTTCGGAAATGCTGTTTTACACTGATAAGGAAGTATGCGCACTTCTACGTAGATTTTTTTTAATAAGGGCCTTTAGACAGTCTCCGCCAGAATAACAATGTGGGCTGAGGGAATATAATTTGCTAGGGGGGTTTGGCCACAATATGGTTTAAATTGCCGAAATGTTCCAAGGGGAACCGTTAGCCTAACCGTGGCTCACTCCTCTGGCCCATTCCTTGTGTCTGACCTTTTGACCTCCTGTCTTTCTGCCTGTCAATCTTACTCCCACCCACGTGCTACTAACCTACTGTGTCTGGACAAACTGACACACACACAGCACAGCCACCCAAAACAATACTTACGTACTCAGAAGTAACAGCTTTCAAACTTCTGACAAGCAATACTATTTTTAAGCCTGGAATATTCCCGTTATAAGGTGAACATTCATGATACACACTCAATGATTATGTACATGTTGTATATTTAGAGCAACAAGTTTATGATTATGTCGCTAGTGCATAACGTCATTACGAGTAATACCCTTAAGATCCTCAGATGAAAACATGATTGCGTGTCTTGCGACTAAATGATGTCTATTTTTAGTATCTAATCTCAAACTAATTGTACAGTTGCACATATGGGATGAGAATTAACAGCTTTATTGACATGAAAATCATCCGTATTCACATGATGTATATTTAAACTTGGCGAAACAAATTTTCGAGCGCCACACTTCAGTCTTGATTAGAATTCAAGTGGCCAAGCATCGAAGTCGCGTGGTGATCTGGTGAACACGTGACGTCAGCAATTGGTCAAAAGTTGATACCGCCCAGCGTCTCTGTAGAATGAAGGTCGGTGTGCCCCAAAGTAGATGGCCTCCTTAATTCTCCTCACGAATTAATAACAACCACTTAATTGCTTATACTGTGTTGCCGACGGATTTATTTGGTGATAAAGACAAGCCGCCAACATGATGTGGAATGATATATTAACTTCCGTGCATGACAAGCATATTTTCTTGAGTGTTTTAGGGCTTAACGTTAAAACATATTCGGACAGAACAGACAGAACTATACAGCGTCCATAGGGAATTTTGTGGTGCTTTTCAATGTCTCCAATCATTCAATTGATGACTACTACTAATTCGTATCTTTACTTCGGGGTACGGGCGTACTGTTTTTTTTTGGGGGGGGGGGGGCTGATGTGTGGGTTTGTCCGGACAGAGTAGGTGTAGGAAGATTGACACACAGAATGACAGGAGGTCAAAGGTCTTCTGGCCGGGAGGTAGCAGGACTTAGAGGTCGGTATCGGGTAATTCAGAAAGCCGAGCACACTTGACAGAATTCCCTCTTGTTTCTTGTTGTTATCACTCTACGAATGTCATATACGAAATAATATGATATACCTGTGAACACAATGATTCTTTACAAAAAGGTTTTGAGAAGGCATTCGACTCTGGTAATAATAAAGGATTAAGTCTGCCTGTAACATCCCCTATTAACGCATGGTGACGTATGACCTACTATGATACGATCTCGCTGTACACTTGTCCATTACACCACCGTGGAGTACAGCCCTGCTTACGGCTGCATAATCCAGGGCTTAACTGTTGAAAGACTAAGAGGGATCACTGTAAGCCACTGGGGTCCGTTAGATGCTTTCGGCGCCAGGAGTGACCTTCGTGATTCGTCACTGCCGACTGGGATCATGATCTTTTCACACGATGTCTTCAAGACCTCCTTAAACTTAAAGATCCTTGCAAACTCCTTGAACATCACATCTGATGGATGATCTTTGCATGCGTTAGTCCTTCCTAAGACTCATTGAGCTCGATACATCCTTTGGAGACGATCTTTGCATGCAATATCTTCACTACTGCCTTAAACGTAAAGCCTCTTGCAAACTCGTTGAAAATCAGTGATGGAAAATATTTGAAGGAGTTATACCTTCACTGTCTCCTTAGTCCTTTCTAAGACTCCTTGCAAACTTCTTGCACTCGAAACATCCTTTTGGGACGATCTTTGCAGGCAATATCTTCACGACCTCATGAGTGCTTTCAATGACCCTTTGCAAACTCTTGAAGTCAAGATCACTGTTGGACTATCTCTGTATATATACCTTGACTATTTCCAAGTAATGTTGGGGTTAGTATGCTGTGTTTTCAATTGTGCGCTTCATGCAAATAACTATTAGTGTTATTCTTATTAAGTTCGTGGCCCCATTTTTCTTGTCATGGACTATTCCTTAGCCACTACTTTCGAAGAAGAAGTCACATCCACTCCCAGTAATGAACTAATAAACATCATACAGATCCATAGACTAGACATTTTTAATTTTTTTACGTTACCGTTTCTGTGTGCCCCTTGCAATAAGTCTTAGTATGAGTTGGCGATAGAAAATATTATCAAAAATCCCTCTCATGCGATGACTAAGCCTACATTCCTGTGATATGTATAACAGAAGCGAGAAAGGTCATCTGAAAAAATCCTAATGACATGTATGTGGCATGTTCTGCAGGTCTTGCTGGTTATTGATACATGGTGTCACATTTGGTAAGACTACGTGTAGGAGACCACATTCTGCCCATAACCCCTGCACAGAGACGGATTTAAGAGCGAGCTGCTAAGTAAGATGCATCGGTAGCTGTAGGCAGGAGTACATTCCTGTCATTCCTATGTGTTATAATTCCCGTAATGGATTCCAGGAAAGAGCATCAAACTGATCGCTTGTGAGAACCGAAGACTTTGTTTTGCATTGTCACACGTTTTACTGGAAACATACCGTAAAGTCCAATGAATGGGTTAAGATATTATGAAGTGAATACTCAATGGCAAACTATCTTTAACATAATGATTTAGTCATATTTGCAAGATAGAAAATTCTGCAAATCTATTATTTATTCTTTATTTATCATATCCATTTATTTATTTATTTACTAATCTTAAAGACGTATGGGTGGTCTCTTCAACCCCAAGGGGCTAATTTCCAAGAGAGCTCATTACAAAATGGATAGTGGATTGGATACAAAAAAGTAATATAACAAAAATAAATTAACATAAAGATTGGATATTTAAAATGTAATACATTCAATTAGTACATGAAAAAAGACGTCATATCCTACAATAAATTATGTAGAACCGTTTGGTAGCCTGGGTATTTTTAGGAAGCGTTTTTTTTTAAACTTGCCTATGATGGTATGCATGATCTCCCTCTGGCTTTTTCCTTTTTCTGTGGATCAGGAGTTAGCTTTACTTTGGGGTACCGGTGTATTGTCTAGAGTGTCTGAGCTTAGGGTTTGTATTGTGTGTCTACTTGTCCGATCAGAAAAAAGTAGAATGACAGCACATGGGTGGGGAAGATTGACAGGCAGAATGACAGGAAGTCATAAGGTCAGGCACAGGAAATGGCTCTGGCCGGAAGCTAGCAGTCGACAGGGGGAATTCAGGAAGCCGAGGATTGCATGACAGACCTTCCAATACTTCCTGTAAGTTTGAAATCTCCGACTTCTTTTAAATGCAAAAAGGACCCAAACGCCCAGCCTTGTAACGCTCAACAACGTCTTGTGTGTCAAACGTCGACATAGCAAAACTGTGGTGGCAAGCTTTTAGATACGCACTCGTGAGCAAGTTCCCTGATAGGGACGGACAAGAGGGCAGTACTGATGTCAACAGACTGTGGTACTTTAATTCTTCAAGGAGAGGTTACTGACCTTTCTTTTAGGTACCCCAGGAACCATGCGTATTCTATAATCCTAATGGACAACTAATGCGTTACCCATGTTGTTACAGACGACCTCTTGCCCTCCAAATACCATTTATTTACACCTTTCGGCATGATACTTGTTATTTCTTTCTACCTTCCTGCATGCACCGGATTCAATGAACCACAAGTATCTCCAGTGTCATCTCTGGGTTTAATGTGTTATATATTTATATATAGACATCATTACGTCGCTGTGAGTCTGCTGGATTACCGACTAATGTCTGTCGTAGCTAGGCGAGGGTGAAAACATTAGCAACACTTACAAACCTGCTGGCTACATATATGTCCGCAACCTCATATGGGTTTGGAACCATTACGATTGAGGGCATCAGAACATCTGCTGTGACATGTGACCAATGTTCCTTTTTTAGATATTAATAATCCGATAGTGCCACTGTATATCTATTACTTAATGGATCACCTTTACTTTCATCTAAAGTTAACTCCCAAATACTCCTTTTTACTCAGTTATACCTCTCTGAAACTAAGCGATTCAATATTTGATTTATAGTTCTGTATTATTTTATAATATTTCAATAGCTTAATTCTGTTTACTTGTTATCTGGACGATGCCCATTTGAGTTTGCTTTGTCTTGTGATGTAATTTTTATTTCATGTCTAGTGGTGACGTGAATATAAGCATATTGCTTGAGGGCGTCACCACTACGTATTGTACTTTTCTTTGCATGTTGTAATAAAAAAAAATGTGACCAATGTAGTTCACCATAACGTTGCATTTGAAACAAGAAATCGGAGATCTTCGACTTCCAGGAAGTATACAGACCTGGGCTTGCTGAATTCTCCCACGTTGAACAACTAATTCCTGCTGACTCCTGGTCAGATTCTGAGACCTCAATTTCTTTGAGCCTGACCATTTGACCTCCAGTCATTCTGTCTGTCAATCTTACCCACGTGCACGTGCTGTCAACCTACTCTATCTGGACAAACAGATACAAAAATCTACAGCTCAGCCACCGCAAACAATGTATCCGAATGTAACCTCAACCTATCAAGACAAACAATTTTAGTAAAGCAGTGTTATCAACACCAATATGAGACTACCTTCAACGTGCATACAAATGATTCTAACATTAAACATGACAAGAATCCACAAATGCAAAAAAAAAATCAGAAGGTTTAGATTAAGATATCTTGCTACTACCAAACGTTGAATAGAAATTCCTAATATAAGCGACTTGAAGGGAAGGGATAGCCTTATTTTGCCAGCCTAAAATGTCAGAAAACGTATTCAGTGAGTACACCGCGATGCGTTCTTTGATGTCATCTTTGACAAATCACTAGTCAAAATTTACTGTATTGGAGCTTTGGAAAGTAAGCACTGTAGGATGTACTTCAAATGAGCTTTCGTCAGGATACATGAGCTTGGATTCTAAAGGAAAGGCCCATAAGAATGATAGATATGCTATGTTGTGATATACATAAGATGAGATAGAAGAAAAACGGAGGTTTTGCTGCAGTACCAAAGAATAAACCGCTAGTGGGCCAAAAATCTAGTAAAAGGAACACATTGGCAGGGTCTGCAAGGAAGGAGTAAAACTCATACCGTTTTCAAAAGCACACGGCGGAAACCTGGATTATGTATCAATTTATAAAGTATCTATTTGATAAAAAAATCGGACGTTTTGCTACCGTACCAAAGAAAAAGGGCTAGTGAATCCCAAATCTAGTAAATGGACCGCATTGGTAGGGTCTGTGTGAGGTAGTTATACTGATATCGTTTTTAAAAACACACGACGGACAGTTGGATTATGTACTAATTGGTAAATTATCTACTGGAAAACAGCACCCTTCTCCCTATCGCTCCCTTAAATCCTCCATCCTAAGTTCTCCTGTCGTGTAGCAAACTCAACCAGTGAAGTTTATAAGGCCACATTTATCTTTGTCGCCACAACTACGAGCGTCGCGACTGCTGAGGTGACGATATACCGTAAATCAATCCCCGGTCCCCGCTGACTGATCCGCACCTTACGACCTCCTACACTCGTTATTAGTTTTCGTCCTGAACGATTTTTCTCTCCCAAGCGTGACACATCGACGGCCCGGAGGGATTTTTACTTTCTAGGCCTGACGGAGACGATACCGTGAGACGCAGATAGCTGAAACTGTCCTGACATGCGCTGGCAACATCGGTACATCACGTAGACTGGTGTTTAACTGTATGTGACAACCTGCCTGTATTATCTGCAAGCAGCAGCGTTGTGAAAGACCACGTCGTGGCATGTAATTTAGAATTTAATAAACTAGCTATTATTGTTATTAACAGTCAATCGAACCTCAAATGATTTCTACGCTGTCAACTTTTGAGCACCAGTATTTATCAATGACGAAATATAAGTGGTGAATACAAGACTTTGAGCTTGTAAAATGGCGATAAATATCTAAAGTTACCCTGACCACCAGTCTGTTTGCAATCTCGTAGCGTATCGTAATGCTATCTAAACGTGTATGCTTCATCAAAGTTCTGAAAACATTAAAAGTAAATATATTTCTTTTTATGAATTAGATATAGTACATTGTCCTTTATGGTTTGAAATTAGTCATGCATCAAGGTTCCAAACGAAGACGGTATAGCGCAGGAGATCGCCTACTCTAAGTACTAGGTTTTATCACACAGGGTCTAGAGCCAAAGAAACAATATCTCTTTGAAAAATCAACTACTATTTTTCCAAGAAACAAAAGCTTTCCCGTCTCTCCTCTATTTCTGGCCCGGCATTTTGTATCTGCTAGTTCACCTTAATTTCGTTTGTGTAAAGTGCCGCCGGGACGAATCTAAGAAAAATCTGTGAGTGGCCAACGAGAACTTTTCAGGTCACAGTATATCACGCTATCTGATCCAACGATAAATCAAGGAGTCAGTTCACCAATCTCAGCTCAAGAAATAAGTACATTTGGGTCTTTGATATATAAGCGCGATTTCAGCAATTTGTTTCAAGAGATCAGAGCATTAGACATGGTTTAGACTTTTAGAGTACTTCGAAGTGCTGGGTGTAATACATCGATCAGAGAATGAGGGCAAAGACATCAAGTATAAAGGTTTACAGGACAGAAAGCGCTTGGCGGTCCACTGTGTGGAAATGATGCACGTATATATAGTGTTTTATTGACACAGGGCCTTCCCAAGGGCTTCTACAACAACTGAGAAAGGAAAGCAGGTACAATAACTTTTTAAACAGTGTTGTAATAAATGGGAACGAGTAAATCGATACATGGGGTTTCACTACTGTTCACACTACGGTTTCTAAGATCTAAACATTCTCTATAATGTACTTACTTGCATACTACGCGGATTGTCTACTCCTAGAACATGACGTATACATTTATCTGTAAAATGAAATGTATTGAAGGTTTTGAGGAGATGGAAAGAAAATTGAATAACTTTGAGCGTTCATTACTATATTTTGAACAATACACGATGTAAAACTACATTAAAAGGAAATGAAAGTAGAATATAGAATGAAAGTGAACTAGGTCATCTTAACCATGAAGAATGATTTTCAGTTCTTAACGATTTAAAGGCAAGGCTAAAAAGTAAAGAAGTGTAAAAGAGAAGAAACGTCCATGTGCCAGCCGGGAATGGAAAAATCTTTTTTTTTTTGTAATATCGATACCGTGATAACATATTCATTTATGCTTTATTTTAGGTTTATTTCATGGCTCATAAACCGATTACACATTAAAAAGGTGTTCAACTTCAATAAGCGTATGATGATGATGTTATTGGAAGAGAATAATCTGTTAAAGAAGCAATAACATATCCTTTGAAATATATATGGATGTTTAGTACATCACCGGCATTTGCAAAGAACTACATACGCCTCTCACACACTAAAGCAGCAAGACACCCCTGGGCGCTGTTTTTATGTGCAATAAAGATACAGAGAAGGCTGTTCACCAGAAATGGTTATATAAATCATGCATTGGCAGGATGATGAAAGACACCGTTAAGAAACTTCTAATCTAATGATCAGCCAGCCTAATAACACACAGCATTGGAGGGTCTATATTTAGATAAAATAAATAGGCTTTTAAAACGCCTAGAGTGCATGTCAAGCGGATTAACGTTTCAGGTTTCCTTCTGCGTCACTCCTGTCAGAAATCAGAAGCAGCACTTTCAATTCTATCTTAAAGGGTGGTAGATACGCTGACAAACCCCGTACAGTATTGATTGATACAAATACACAAGAGTGAAAACAATCTGTAAACAATCTCCAGACTTGTGTTTGTAAAGGTAGAATATGGATTATGCTTGTCTCCAGCTGTCATATTTCATCTCACGAATTGTTCTTTCAAACGTAGTTTTGCTCGGATGATAGCAAATGATGACCACTGGATGAAATCAACTGTGAATTCGAAACAACTCATGGTGTCGTCTACATGACTTATCTCAGGAGACTTAGCCATGTAACTACCGTATTCAATAATTCAAAGCTTGATTCACTCAAGTTTTGTTGTTGCCGGACGATCTGGAACACTGAACAGGGCATTGCCATGATAGAGTGAGATACTGAGGTGGAAAAAAACAATGAATCGCCCATGAAATTTACCAGGAGCGTTCTTACGTTTGTTCACAAATTTAGGTTCACTCAGACAGAAAAAAAAAGGCTGCTGCACTGCAACTCTGAGTTCTCAGACAGGATGTTCTGAACCGATCGAATTCGTCGTATATGCGATCGTCAGATTCTTGTAAGCGGTTGATTCTGTCACACTATGCTTGAAAATCGTCAAAGTCATACGAGGGTGTACGGCGAATGTGATCGCGCGGTTACCCAGTTTATGGAAACGGACAACTGAATTCATCGGACACTTTCCTTTGTCTTCCCAAGACCTACCCACATACCAAATACCATAATTTTTTACAATCCATAAAGCTTATCATAAGATATGTTGACTACAAATATGCGGAAACACACACACACACACACAGAGAGAGAGAGAGAGAGACCAAAAACAATACCTCCATTTTTCATGAAGGTAACAACATTACTGCCCAGTATATGTAGACAGGGCCACTCTAGAGACAAGGCAGCTACAACGTTGACAAATTCATTAAACGCCAGATTAATATAACGTTGCATATCTAGGTCAATTCGATACCATCGGTTGATTACTCTTCGGCTCCAGTGTCAAGAAATGTTATTCGATCGCTTTTCGATCCGTTTTCACAGGGATTTGTATGTCAGAGAAGGCAGTATATATGGAGTGACAATGGCCTTAGCACCTCGGTACCATTTGTTACGAATTAAGTAGGCTATGGAACCCAATGGACCGTCAAATGCAAGCTTTTAACTTGTGTATCCCAGTGGAATATAACTTTAGAAGTTCTCAAGGTTTTCTTTTTCGTCTAGCTACAATGTTGTGCAAAAATTTTCAGATACAAATCCTGATAACTATGATCTAATGAAATATAAAAAAAATTGCCCATAGTACCATGTATTACCATTTACAGATATTCATATGTTACTTTCTGTACAAATATATCCCATGGCATTTGAAATTATTTCCTCATTGTAAAAAGGTTATCTGTTCAGTGTGTCTGTGTGCCTTTTTCGTAGTTATTTTCACATGCTAGGCACGTCGGGGGTACTGAGAGGAAGTTAGGTCAAAGGTCCCAAAAAGATCCCAGAAAAGTTTATCTCATTTCCTGTTTTTGATTCCTTGCCATATGCATGACCTTATGGGAGCTAGTGGAACAATTCATGGATGAAATAAGGAAGAAATTCACAATAACAAATTTTTAAAAAATTCACAAGAACTCTTTTACGGACCGAGGTATTTAAATTTGATCTTAGATCTCTTGCTATGTTTTGTGTCATGTTTCTGATACTTTGCCTTACGGTAGTTCAAGCAGTTAGAGTGCTAAAACACTCTCTATAAGCTCCAGGTACATGTATACGTTCTAAAAGATCTTTATCAGGTCGAAAAATTTTCCTTTTGCAATATCAGGTTGTAAAAGTTTCTCACAGAAGACTTTCAAATCAAAGAGGCAGCTGGCAATGGCAACTTCATGGCTGCTTTAACTCCAAAGGTATTTATCCTTCTTTGTCCGTCACGGTCGCTTTGTGCTGATGTGGAAGCCTCGTCGGCAACGTTTCATCCTTCCTCTGTTTAACCTGATTGATGTAACGCTTGGAGAGGAAGCGGAGGTAGTGGTGGCGCCCTCAAGGCATTCTACATATAGACCTGCCAAGCTGTATTTTATTGTCCCACCTAGACGTCGTCCCTCGGTGAAAGGTAATAAAGGTCTTGCTTTGGTAAAGAAGATCACAGCAAAGCCAAGACGCCTACGGTTTTGACCGTGGATTAGAAACGTCCGTAGAAAAACCGGCACGTACAAACGGTCGCTTCGGTCGTATAGCGCTGGTAAGAGAAACATTGTTAACCAAGTGACCCGGTAAATGCCAGGAGCACATGTGCCAGTGCTCGTCTGCGTCAAGACAATAAATCTTACTTTCTAGTTTGGAGCCGGCTGTATATACAGCAGTGCGTCTATACTATGGTGTGCACATTTCACTTTCAATGTGTCTGCAAACGCACCCCAGTGGAAATGTCTGTTTAACAAAGTAAAACTTGCCACGTAAAGTTTTGTAGAGGTTCAGCGAGTAGTAATCCATGGAAACATGACATGAAAAAAGCTGCATCAATTGTGCTCTCGGAAATGTCAAAGAGTTGAGCCTTTGTAGCATGCCTATTGGTGTTGCGATACATCTTTTGTGACAGCATTTTGTGTATCACTCCTTTGTCTATCTCCAACAGAGCATATAGTACATAATGTTAGATTCCACCGATAAGCTATCTGAAAATTCCGAGTACGCATGTGCTGCCTTATACATTGTGGTCTAGGTCCAAGTTTAAGATTCCTTACCTCTATTGTAGACCCATCAGAATTACTTAGCCATGTTTTCCCAGCAAACTTCCCAGCCACAAACGACATTCGAGGGGTTTGGGGTGAGTTATGTACAACACCGGTGCAATAGCTCAATTGGTAGAGTGCTCGCTTTGTAACCGGGAGGTCGTGAGTTCAAACCCCGGCCGGGTCATACCAAAGACTTTAAAAATGGTACACATTTCTTTCTCTGCTTAGCACTCAGCACATATGAGAAAGAGTGTGGGAAGGTCAAACACACAGCACTGCCAGCGGACCAGCCCCCTGCTGTAGTGCCTTGCACAACTGTGTGTCGCCCAAGGGCTACAGAAATGGAGATGGGCACCACCCCTATGGCTCTGTCAAGAGCACGGGACCTTCTTCTATGTACTTGACATTACGTACAACGAACCATTTACCTGTTGCAAACGCGCTAAGAGGCCGACTATACATCCTCACGACACGTCTTGAAAGACTCACTACACACTATCACAGGTCAACTGTAATGTTGGTACAAGGAAATAACAAGAAAGTCGATATCACTCGATTGTCGAGGAACGCTGCTCTTCCGCTTACTGAAACAGGGTCACAGCGACGCTCACTGGTGGTCTACAACCTTTTATGGTCATCACATTTAGGTGTATTACATTAGTTAATCAAATTAAGAGTTAATGTCCCGCTCCGAGGTTTATATGGTGACATAGTGCCAGGCAGGTCCCTGTAACCACAGGATATGTCACCCGTGGCCCTGTGTACCCGGGGTGTAATCGCTATAAACCACAGTTGTTGGTTGGCCTATGGTACTACGGCCTTGTTCTCAATATCAAAATGGGGGCTAACAAAAGCAAACTGTCCAAAAGAAGATAGATACTATTATTATTATTATTATTATTATTAGAAAGATATCTGTGGAAGTAGACAGGTTATATTTTCATCTGGTCGTTCTAACGCTGTGTCCTCAAATAGCTTCTCATAAACCAATAAAATGATTAAAGGGCAAGTGCAACGATATGAAAAGTGGAAACGACTCCTAATCTAAAATAAAGTTCATCAACACCCTGGTGGTAACACTTATCATGCAAGGGAAACCTCTCAAGGAAAAACGGCTATAGGCATTACCAGAAGCTATGAGCCATTGACCGTGAACAATAAAAGATAAAGTTCAAGGGTACCAAGTCTCTTTCTCCGTTCTGCAGAAAATTGAGGAATGAAGCAGTGGCATTAAACTTTGCGGAGACGGGATTATGGTAATAAAACTCTTCTAGTGTGACAAAATGGTTTATACTACTGAGGAAATGAGGGGCTTCTATACAGCGCACGGCGGGTTGTGTTGAAGGTAAATATAGATTAAGAACAGGGATGTTTCAACTGCAGAAGCAAAGGGATTTCAACAATTTGTTACCCCTATTATGAAAGATTTCCAAATTGCCCAGTATGTGATCAAGTCAGCACATGGTATATCTATACAGCTGTTACGGACAATTAGCTAAGAGGCTCAGTACGTGGTTAGGAATAAATATAAAACTGGTGTGGCATGGCACGACATGATGGTGTTTTGTCAAGGCAAAATTGGACACTGAATACCCATGTGTTATGCGTACGCTGCGTTCTATGATATCATGGACCAAAACATCACGATATGTGTGAACACGTTTTTTTTATTAGCAAGTAATCTGAAATTGTCAATTTTCTTCCTTTAGCAGCACACTGTCAATAAACCATTCATTCATTCATTCATTTATCCATCCATCCATTCATTCATTCACTATTACTGTGTGTGGTTTCAGGTCTCACGCCAAAAACGCAGCAGCAAAGAAAGTTTAGTAAAACGTCTTTCTATGACGTAAAATGGCTCTAAGAGAAAACAAGAGGTTCGCTCTGCATATCAACATGATAAATGAGGAAAGCTGAAATCTCTCCGTTGCACAAGGCCGTCCTCCCACACGCGTACCAGCATGAAGGCGAGTGCGTACTGCGATATTACAGGAAATTGATTACCGTACTTGAACTTGAAATTAAACCAATTTAGAGTTGTGCGTTCCCATTCCCCGTCTGTCATTTGTCATTGGCGAGCTGTCTGAAGAAATCTGTTTTGGACTGGCCAAAGACCAAATCGAAAGAACGGCACCATATATGGAGGTATCTGTATTGCCGGTATAACTGCCCCTCGGCGTAACACACCAGCTTCGCGGGCACGCGGAGCGGCGGCAGCTGGCTACATTACACCAAACGACTTGCTATACATAGCCTTTGCACATCTAATGCTAAATATTGTTCAAAGCTCTCTAGTAATGATGCCCTTGATAGTTCTAGGACAATTAAGGAGTTTTTGAACACCTCAATCCTTGGTTGATAAATCTAGTACTTAAAGGCACGACTATTTCTTGTTCTTTTCTGAGCTGGTATTATGTACTTAGTAGTTGAACATCCATTAGTCCATCAGTCATTTTGTACATTTTTATTTATTTTTATTTTATTCACATAGATTTAAGAGAATTGGACAGAAAGCACATAATGTGCTTATAAGGATCCTTTGCTCATAAAACATAAAATAACATAATTACAAAGATATGTACAGTACAGTGTACATTAAATGTAAAAGCTTTTTGTACATCATGCATATTCGCCTGTCTTGCAAGGAAAAGATGGATTTATCAATAGTAGTAAATGCCAGTAAAGTCGGGTAATGTTTAGTTTGTAACCAGTACCGGACTTGACAATGCTAGTAAATAATACAAGTCCCGAAATTTCAGACTTAACACAATGATTGTAAAAACATTATTGGACTTGATTTTTATACGATGCCATTGTTAAATCCGGTACTGTTTACAAAGTAAACGTTACCATACTTTACTGGCATTTACTACCGTCGGTAAATCCTACTTTTCGCGCACTGCTGCCTTCCACGTATGACCTCTACGTAACTGTAGAAGACGCCAAACTTGTGTAATGTGTTAAGAGCTAGTAGCGCCCATCCGAGACAAATGCTTAATGGCAGATAGCGTATCCAATCCGCCCTGGCAAAATGTGATTAGTTTTATTCGCACTCCGCAGCCATGCCGGATGAGGTCGTGCGCGATTCCTCTCACCGTATCGGATGAAGAATATTGAGTTAAAATGTCAAAGGTTTCACATAGGAAGGAACTGCGGTCCGATATCCTGCAAATATAGTGAAGAACGAGAAATAGTTATGCCTTCAAGTTCCAGAGCTATCAACCAAGGATTGAGGTGTTCAAAAACTCATTTTCCCTAGAACAATGATAGAGTGTAACTCACTGCCACCAAGTACAGTAGGCGCATCGTCACTAGATAGTTTTAAACAATGTTTAGAGTTAGACTTTTAAAGGTTAGGTGTAACAGGTCGTTCGGTGTAATGTAGCCAGCTGCCGCCGCGCCGCGTGCCTGCGAAGCTGGTGTTACGCCGAAGGGCGGTTATACCGGCTATACAGATACAGAAGAAATGTGTCTGTTTTTTTTAACGTTTATTGCACATTTGTAGCTTAATAACAAGTGTACAAGTAAATAAAGACATTGTACCTTACATCACAAAATATTAACACAATGTAACAGGGGCCATTCCCACTGGCTTGTTTGGCTAGGATGTGCTCCTAGGACATTTTTTTACAGTTGTGTTTTATTCCCCCTGGATTTTCTGTGCTAGGGTGTACTCCCTAGGACTTCTAGGACTTGTGGTTAATGCTCAACATGTTAGATAAGATATACTTTCAACTTTAATTTCAACAATATCAAGTTAAATTTATTGAGAAAGGAAGGAACTCGCGGGGAGGTTAGTCCGAATTGCGTCCAAAATACAAAATGCATTGTAATAAAGACATAATTTATAAACCTACACATTATCCAGTACAAAATAAAGTCAACTTCAATGCGCCTGGTTGCTGCTCAACAAGTTAGATGGGAAAGAATGTTATGTTTATCTATTTAATATACAACTATGAAAACTATAGAAATAATCACTATGAAAGTCTTAATTTCTTTGTTCAGTTTGTATTTCAAGTTTGTTTATGTCCACATTAAAAAGACAAACAATAAAACAAATGTATATAGTACTGGAAGAAGTGCACTATAGAAAAAAATAGAATCAAATAATAATGATAAAGAAAGTATATTAAAAAAATAGTTTTGCAACACGTATGTGAGCCAGTTATACTGTTACCAGTACTGGTCTTCGAATTCTATGCTGCATAATATCTAGAAACTCATTTATATGTGACGAAAATAGGTTCGATTGCTAAGAGCATCATGCAGCCCATAGCATGATCATGCTAGCATGACAAATTACATCATCTAGAACTTCAAGTTTTAGACCAAAAATCTGTACATCAAACGCAACAGGAAGCGTGTAATGTATTTTTAGATTAACTTAGCGGTTTGGAATAACACGGACGGTTATCTAAACGTAGCTGAACGTAGAATGCGTGATGTCTATGGTTTACACATGTTAAAACCCTATTTTACGTCTTCGATATCTTCTTAATATAAGCCTACGGCAATCGATTTGTAAGGTTGGATTAACGATTAAAGATGACGTAAACAAACTAGAAAAACATCGACTTTATGTTTGATTCATGGGATATCATGCCTTTGCAGAAATAAGCTTTTAGAACGTCTTTCAACAGTTTGATGCACTTCAGTGCTAATGTATAGTGCTCACTGGCGCATGGGACATAATGATAGTCGTCATATTTGGTTCCTAAAACCTTCTCCAGGATGACAGCTCTTACGTACACCTCTATATATGATGAGATTATGGTAATAAAATCATCAAAGTGGGAAACACTGGTTTAAACTATGAAATGAGGGGCTATATATAACTCCAGGATGAGATCTTCCAATGTTATACCCAATATGCTCAGATTAACACTTTAACTCCAATGCAAATATGGGTCTTTTGTATCCAGAACCGTGCCCAGAAGAATGGGGTAGAGTTAGGATCTGGCACGGTTGCGGATAGTCTCATCGTATCCACGAAAGTAGATTTGTCACAGACATAATTCTGGATACGCGTGGACTATACAGAAATGTGTCTGAGCATGGTTCTGGATACAGCACGGTTCTGGATACAATAGACCCCAAACAGACATAGTCTGCCTTTGGAATTGCTAGTACAAACAGTATTCAGTTGGTAGCTTTTCTACGATTTACTGAAACAATCCAGGCCACCATAGCAAAGTATGTACAAGTCTGACAAAAATGGTATATGCCTCGCCAGAGAATAACCATTGACTGCCGCAACATACATGTAGGAGGCCTTTATGGTTCCATTAGGGATTGCATCAATGTACCATACGAGTAAAACAAAAAAGTGATTTATCCATTACGGGATCAACGTAGTTCTTTGACTTTTTTCACAAATACAAATTTTGTTACGATAAAAAATAAAATAAACATCGACCCCATCATAATTAGTGTCCATTTCAAACATTGAACAGAAAAAGAGAAAACTGCAGCACCAGGGAAACATACAAAAGGGCAATATTTTAACCACTATCTCTGACAGAATCCGCCCCAAGCCTTTCCAACTCCTCTGACAGCTTTAAAAGCTTGGTAATTGATACGCTTTATTCGCAATGAGCGGGTAATGGATTTTTAGATTGGAGTCGTAAAGTATGATATGCTTTTAAGTACGGAGACGGTCTGTTACCTGTCTATAGAAAAGGCCATATCGCTTCTGTCTGGTTAGCAGCTAATGGAGAAGGTCAGTGACGTACTACACTCTCAAACGCATATCGGTAATGTTAGGTAGTTTATTTGATCCGTGATAAAGTACAGGCTTATTTTGGGCGCACGTTTAGCTCAATGTATATCTAAAATTGTCTATGTGAACCTGACCGCCTGCAATACACAGGATAGCTAAGATTCCAGTCACATTTCACTGTTAAGTGTCCGAAATCCACTGAAATGTATTCTTCTGCTCTGCTTCATTGCAAGTTTGGTATCTATATTTTTTGGTATGTAATGATATAGGCAATGTGGAGGTCAACAAAATCGTTTTGTTTTATAGCAGAATGATCTGGTGTTTACTAAACAAGATTTAGCTCCCCAGAAATACGGAGAGCCATTGGGTGACGAGCAACAAGGAACAAATTACAAAAACCTTTTGTTTTCTGTTAAAAACAAGAACTAATGAATACATAGGCATTTGCGAATGAAATGTATTTTATTTCCCCCTTTAATTCATTGTACAATACTTGCAATGAACATACAAGGTGAACTAATCCATGAGCTAATGTGTTTGCACGACCTCAGGTTGTCTCATTACTTTTCTGCCACTTCGAAGATTGCACCAACGCTTATCTGTTCGTCTATAAAGTAAAAAATAAAGGTTAAAAGATAGCCGTAATTTGTACATGTCTACATGGCTCTTATCGTCTAAGTTCTGCTTGTAGATAGTTCAGGTGGCTGTTAATTACAACGAAATGTAGAAACTTATTTTTGCATCGCCTATCTGATACACGAGACTCGAAGGAGAAAACTTGTAATCTACACTGTGTTTCAAAAGCGTAAAACCATATAGAGTATTTGCTTTTCGACCCTGCTTTGTCCTCTAGTCATAGATTTTACCATGGACTTCATCCGGTACTTTTTGAGAGAGAAAGTGAAAAAATGAAATAAACACAATACCAATGCATGTACCAGCATGTATAGCCATATGTCTACATGTGATGTTTCTACGCACAAAACTCAGGGGTTTGAATTATTTTTTTAGGAAGTGGCAAAGGAATAATCCCATGTTTTTAATGATAATTGGGTTTTATGATTTTAGTAGGATGTGTTTCTTTGAGGGTTTTCTAGATGTCGACAGCTCGGGAAGATTGTGGTAACTATTGCTGAAAGCATGATAAGTAATTTGATAGACGCGTCTATTCATCTGAAGCCATTGACTTAATAACTAAGGTATATTCTTGCACAGTCATATCAATATTTAGATTCAATTCCCAGGCCTTCCAAGAAGATCTATTTGCTTTGACATATTCTTTGCACGGTGTTAAGTAAGCTAAGGGGCATTCTTTGCACGGTGTAAGTATATCAATAGTTAGTGCCATTGCATGTTTTATCATCAATTCCCAGGCCTTCCTGGAAGATCTGATTGCTTTGATATATTCTTTGCACGTTGTAAATTAAACTAAGGGGCAATCCTTGCACAGTGTTACTATATCAATAGTTAGTGTAATTGCAAGTATTATTATATATAATCCTTAATTCCAGGCCTTCCTGGAAGATCTCCTTGCTTTGATGTAGTTTTCGAACGCTGTGAAGTAAACTAAGGCGCATTCTTTGAACGGTGTAAATATATCAATAGTTAGTGTAATTACATGTACTATTATCAATTCCCAGGCCTTCCTGGAAGATCTGGTTGCTTTGATATATTCTTTGCACGTTGTAAAGTAAACTAAGGGGCAATCCTTGCACAGTGTAACTATATCAATAGTTAGTGTAATTGCAAGTATTATCCTTAATTCCAGGCCTTCCTGGAATATTTCTTTGCTTTGATGTATTCTTTGCACGTTGTAAAGTAAACTAAGGCGTATTCTTTGTACGGTGTAATTATATCAATAGTTAGTGTAATTGCAAGTATTATCCTTAATTCCAGACCTTCCTGGAAGATGTCTTTGCGTTGGGCTACCAAAGACATTTAGTTTGCACGATGCTTCATGCATATGGTAATCACATTATCTTGTTTCTAGATGGACCACAGCAAATGCTTTCTTCGCAAGTTGATTCCTCGATCTCGTTTGATCGAGGAACTGAGGTATTTAGTTATCGCTAGATAGTAGTTCGATTGGCAACTTGATTATCTCATTTTTATGTATGGCGGTTCAGATCTGATTGCCTTTCGAGCAAGTAAGGAATTGATTTATTAAAGGGAGGACATGCAGAGCATGGCTGGCAGCTTAATTTTCTATTCTTCCGACCCCAATACTTCAGTTAATGTTAGTCGTACAGAGGTTTGTGTTTGGGTGCATCAATACTTTTCGTGTTGAGTTGCAGTTAGTGACGTAACAGTTGATGTGACCTGTATTGGCCTATGGAACCCCAACACGTATATGACAAGGATGCCATGAGCCTCACACACGTATATGGCAAGGTAAAGTAAACTAAGGGGCAATCCTTGCAAGGTGTAATTATGCACGCACGCAAACACACACGCCCACAAACACACACACGCACACGTACAAACGCACACGTGCATATAGTTTAAAGACTCACACTCATGTATATAATGTTTACCGTATACAAAACCACGTGCATCACCATGTACAGTGATCCCTACAGAGACGGGGGACGCCATAAACTTTATAAAACGTATGATCCACTGCTCACTGAGTCACGTGTCCTATCTACATTACGTGGCGTCACAAGCGGTGGATTCCTCACGCCTTGACAAAGACTGGCGCTGTTCGGTCGAAGATTGCTCCAATTTTCCATTATTGTGTTGGGATTTGCAATTTTGCTGCAGCACTTCGTACCGTACACTTAATGACATCTTTATGTTGCTTTGTGCTTTCCGACCTCCAGTGCACTAGGATTTAGCACAGGATTATCTTTAAAAAGGCTATGAATCCACCAGTACAATTGAAGTGCTCCAACAACTCCCTGTGCAGATCACTACCACTCTTAACACAGGACCTGCAGGGATGACACCTTTTAGTTCGTAAATCCTGGTCATCTTAATTCTAAAACATCCTATATCCCTTCTCCATTATCTCTACGACCCCTCTTACATCAGAGGTCTCTCCGTATATCCGTGGTGGGACGTACTCAATCAAATTTCTCTCTGACCCCCTGACTCTTTCAAACAACGTCGCTGATTGCTTTACTTTTGTTAACAAACAGGGGGATTTTGATTACATCCTTTGTTATAACCTATTCTCTCAATAGGGACACAGACTACAGCACTGGGCACTGATGGCTACATACAGCTAGTGTGTATTACCTGATACATTCATCATCTAGAGGTTACATGAGCGCCATTGTTCATTCCAGAATGAACCGTTTGTCAAAGTCGACATAAGAAGCTGCTAGTAATGAATAGATTGATCTTCCGATGACACCAACACCTCTTGTCTAGTCTTCCCAAACTGTGGATTATGTAAGAATACCCAATGGACCTTGATGGGTATCATCGGAAAAGTGTGTCGGAGGCAAACAAAAGAACGCCAGGACGGTATTGATTACCTTGCAGTAGAGTCGGATGCGAGAACATTGAGGTTTTGGGGGTAATGATAAAGCTAGTGTGATGCAAAATAGGGCAATTTGTTGCTTTCGTGGTTTTCATCGACTTGTACGTAGCCTCTGCTAGAGGTGGTGTGGGTGAGAGCCATTAAAAATTAGGTGAATAGACGCAATGATTGCTCTATGAATTCGACGCAGACTCATAAATATATAGGAAAAGGGTTTAAGTGGGATCTTTATAGCGATGACCTCAAATTACTTTGTCTTACTTTTTTCAGATCTAAGTTTGGAGGAAATTTGTTAGTTCTTTGTAATGACTACATTTCTTGGACAGAATAACCCTCAGACCACCGTATGGGGTCAAAATCTTCCAGATGATATTTTTGCTTGAATTTTATGCTATCCCTTGAACGACCTAAATGTTGAATCTCGAAACTCAATAGTTGTAACCCTTGACCAAGTTGCCTATGGAATTGGGGTCAAAGGTCATCAACATGGCTGGCTGTATGCCTTTTCCGAAATCAAATTGAATTATGATAATGAGCAAAAATTATTCACACCTAATCATGTCAAACTGTCCCTCATACATTAATGAAACTATACACACATACAATCACAAAAAGAGTCACACAAAAAAATGTATTCGTGCAAAACATTATGGGGTCAGTTTTGACCCCATACGGTAAGATTCGCCGCAAAAGACCTACGGTGGTTTGAGGGTTCAGGTCGACTTTCGTAATTCTGCCAGGTATCTTAAGACTGCCAGAAGAATGTAATGTACACCTGGATATCTGGTGCGTGCATAAACAGAGACTTGCTCATGCTGCATTAAATGTTGCACTCTTAAGTTACCCGGCGGACTTATGACGGATTAAGTTATATCGTGCATTGCAACAATTTAAACCAGTGTGACCTAGACATACAATCCGCATGGCACATGGATATAATCC
This sequence comes from Branchiostoma floridae x Branchiostoma japonicum, assembly GCA_013266295.2. Taxonomy (NCBI): domain Eukaryota; kingdom Metazoa; phylum Chordata; class Leptocardii; order Amphioxiformes; family Branchiostomatidae; genus Branchiostoma; species Branchiostoma floridae x Branchiostoma japonicum. Next base: position 29,972,261 of record CM023825.1, on the reverse strand, counting down.
TCCATCCTTCATTCGTTTACTGAAACATGACATCTTGAGATGCATTGTGATTTCCCTCGAGAGTGTAATGCTGGAACACAGGTTTTACAGTATATTAAAACAAATGGCAGCTTATGCCAGTAGAAAGCAAACGACACAAACTCACAATATCACAATAAAGATTGGTATTGAATATTGCGTGGGATAGGTCATACCAATAACCTCGACTTTTCTGAAAAGAAACGAAGAAACGATTTCTTGCAGTTGGTCATAGATCATGCCAAACAGAAATCAAATCAGATTGTAGCGTTTTCCATTCCTTCCACCCAGACCGATTTCTGTAATTCAGCGATACAGATTAAAAATAAAAAAATACACAATCTTGTACAAGATGCATGAAAATGTTCGCAGGAATAATATTTCCTGGATTTTCTAACAAAACAAAGAATATGAGAGTGAGATCTGCTTGCATCAGAAGCAGCATCTTACATGCCACTACGTGCTACCAACACATGGTAAAAGAAAAGCCGGAAGACCAGCCCTCACCTGTGCTTTAAGAAGGAACACAGCATCTAAGAATCGTTGACTTGTAGGAATCGCTACCGTGGTCCGAGTTGTAAAATAAAGTCATCATGACGGTGAGCTACTAGCTAATTGTGTGTGGAAACGTAGTTCTCTTTGTAGCTTGCGAAGAAGAGAAGTAACCTTCGCTCGCCACAAGCAAGCATGCTCGTATTACTAAGCCACCCCAGGCACTACTGTAACATGATCTTAAAGCAGATCTTTCCGCAGCAAATCTTAACCAAGACACTCAGGTATAGTATCCAATAGGCACGACACTATCCAATATTCTCCGATTAAAGCGACTCACAATCTCCCGAAGCAACCTCTGTTAATAACTGTAGCAGTGACACAGTCACCTAAAGCAAGGCTCATTAGAATGGTCAAGACTGTGTCATCACATCGAAGCAAAGGATCTTATATTAGGACAAAGTAAATTACCTTTAAGACGTTGTTCTATCAGTCACTTCTGGATACAAGGGTGTTTACGTCTTCGATCGTTGTCCCGTTTTCGAAGAAAACGTGTAACTCACTAGGCTAACCGTTATGTGTGTTTCGTTACTAATTAGAAATCGATTGGCGTTGTTAACTTCTATAGGCTAGTGGTCATGTGACCGTTGATGACGTAACGAATAATTTATTGAACACAAGGTACGGGTACTGATGGTTTCTCTATGCATAGGAACTATTTTCTTGCCAAGGACCTTTTGATTTAGTACTACTTTCAAGGATCTGGTAGGGCATATTCGATAACAAGACAGGATATCCCAAGAATGCACTTACTTCACGATCGTGCTATGACTGCACGACAAATGTGACCTTAAACGTTAACGTACAAACATATCGACTATAACTAATATTTCAAAATGCCCTATCATTGAAACACTGTTTAAAGTAAAATAATAGAAACTGACAGATGCACTGAAACTAAATGTTACTGGTTCACTGTGTAATTAAGCTAGAGGTTACTGGTTTGCCGTGTACTAAAGCTAAGTGTTACTGGTTCAAAAAAAGAAAAAGAAACTGACATCTTACAAATTTATGTACAAATTTGAACACACAGATCAGTTATCTTGCTGTGTGGAATAGAATAAAATGCAAACATGCTCTTAATGATTCACATGCGAATTGATACGCTAGAAAATAAGCTGTTTCTCACGGATAAAGCAAAGCCAGATTGTTTCAATTTTCTCAGGTGCACAGCCTCTGGTTCTCATCTTTTTTGAGCGGCTTGGGTCAGGATAGATGTCAATACGTCGCACCAAGCTTAGAGGCTTAGAGGCATCACACTTAATATCATGTACCTATCGAACCAGGTCAAACACCGAACGTAGTCAGATGTTAAAGGCCTCGGGAACAATGTTTATAGAGTCTTCCAGTGACTGACGGTTCCAGTTTGAATTACCAAACCTCGTGTGTTCCTAAATGCTTGCAACCAAGAGAATTACATTTCTCTGAATGATTGAAATGTCCTTTTTAATGGAATTTATAAGAAAAGGTAGAATCTCTTTGGTATAAGCGAAAAATGCAGTAAATAATATTCCAGAGCGAATGTGCTACCTCATATCATAATCGTATGTGCAACCTGGTATGTGCATAATCGTATGTGCTGATTTCATAATTAAATAACTCCACCCTTTCCTAGGTCTGGTTACATTAACACTCAAATCCTCTCCTTGCATACTGCGTTCTTATATATTCTTATTATATTGTTTCATGTACTTACTGATTGATTTATCTATTTGTTATATGTTCATTTGTTTGTAGCCAAACTCATTGATTTTGTTTGGTTCACGTATTGTTTCTTTACTTATGTTAAACCTGATCATTTTTTTTATATGACTGTTTTTGCTTATTTCCTTGTTTAATTGATTCATTGATTCATTATTTTGTTTCATTTACGATTTAAGAATATGATGTCAGTTCACATGGGGGGAGATCTCAAACAAGCCTTTATGGCTTTTTCTCTTCCCCTGCATGTTTATTTGTTTCCGGTATGTTATGTTTTGCAAATTTGGTTTTAATATGTATGTGCGAATGAATAAATAAATAAATAAATAAACCTCATATCACAACCGATAAATGTCAACAGAAGTACGTACATTACTACTAAAAGTATTGGAACAGGAAGATTGTTAAGGATCTTGATGCAGAAAGAATTTAATCTGCTTGTTTACATGCTAGTTATTAACCTGGTCTTACCACCTCATTGACCAGGACCGTGGCCTTTGCGATGCACCAATTAATGCTGAGCTGATAAGGGCAAAAGTCAATGGTCTTGCCCGAAGCGAAGGCAGGGGGCATGTCGTTCACTCTATGTGCAGTTTTATAATAGTGCTCAAGACAGCGCATTAATGCATGGGGCGTATTTCATTCAAGAAAGTTCTTCAATTATTATATATTAGGTGGTAATGAAAATTAACACTTTCCATTTAAACGGTAAGAAATACACAATATGAGCGACCAACTATATATTAAATCCTAATAGGTGGCTGAAGAAAAATAATATCTAAAGGAAGTGGTAAAGGGATGTACGTGTATTTATTAACAGAAGAATATGTTTTTGTCAAAGTTTTACGGGCAAGTTACCAAATGGCGATCGATTTTGCTGAAACGCCTCGACTTTCAGTAAGGCATTCATTAACTTTGCAAACGAAAGCCAATTTCGAAGGCTGAGGTCGAGGAACGATTGGATGTAGGATAGGGAATTTGATTAGCTTTGCAGTCTGGACTGCTGCGACGATCCGTACTTAGAGGTACAGATTTAATAGCGAGCCTAGCTGATAGCCACACGGCTAGACTCGTGTCTGGCGTGTCAAGGAAATTGGAATAAGTCAAGCCCTTGGATGGTGTTCGATTTGGTTAAACCTTGCTGGTACAGTCGTTAGTACGGTCTACAAATTTGAACACGATATGCACAAGAGATAGGCAACCCAACGCTCCATAGACTATTAAACAACTTTACAAGACGCCAGAGTTAGAGAGGTTCGTAATTCCATGCAATCTCATTTGGAAACAAAACCCTCTTCTCTATCAGCAGTCCAATATCTTATACATTAAAACTTGAGTCTAAAAAGTAATAACCGGCAGAGGAAAACAGTTGATTTTAGAAATGAAATGACGGTTCTAGGTAGGTCTTTGAACATGCATATGAATATGGACAATGTATAGAGTTGAATGAATCTTACAGAATGTACATAAAGAAAAACAGAGGTAGAGTACATCTCAAGAAAGTGTTATCTTTGGCTATTTACCAGTCACATATATTCACAAACGTTACACACCATCAAAGGGACTATTCACTACCTAATAAATCGATGACCACTACACTACAGGATGGCAGAAGTATACATCAACCTTTTATTAGACAGCGATTTGTGGTACCTTTAAGTGATTTATATTCCCTCTGCGTTACATTCGTACAACATGATGTACAAAGACGTCGAGTTTCGAGTTTCTCTAGATTTGTTGTATACCTTTAAGTGATTTACAGTCCTTCTATTTCTTGTGTAAGTGATTTATATTTCCTCTGTGTTGCCATCGTACAGCACATTTTCCATAGACGCCGAGATTTGTCTAGATTTACGTTCCAACCTTATAGTGTATGGTTTATCCTGGCCAGACAGGTTGATGTATTATGATGGGGACCGCCAGGTGTTAAGTGTAGAGATTGGATTAACGATTGCCTGATAACTTTGATTCGGAGGGATTTTACTTGCGACCGTATACATGGTGATAAGGCTATAAAGATACAAAATATATAGGTCAGGTAGCGGTTGAAAAGAATTGACGCCACGTGTACGATTAATAGCAATTCATTGAAACATTTGGGTCAATGTGCGACACATTCCTCGAGGATTGTGTATCTTCCAAAGCAATTAGACAGTGGGCTTCTCGCGGGAATTAGGGAGTGAGGTTAACTAATGATTCAGTCGCTGATATAGCTTTCCTATAGAGATGTAATTAACAACTCAGACGAACAGCTGTGTGCCATTGGATGTTTTATTAAAGAAACAATTATGGTGCTTTGTTTCTCAACGTTTAAATTGTCCTCCGTGAACATCTGATCATGACTGCCATAGGTTTGGGGTTCATTTAAACCAAATCAGCATATCTAGTACTACTCATGTTGTAACATGACTATTGATGTCATCATGGAATTCTTTAGCACAGAAGGCGATGTCACAACTATACTTGTCAATCTGAAGCCAGGGAAATAATTGACAAAGGGTTCAGTTTTCCCAGTAGGTCCCCTAACACTATACCATTTCTTCACGTAGGGCAGTTTGCTCAATAACTGTCAAATGTTTCACGTCTTTTTTAAATTTATTTTGCAGACAGGTGGCTGCAGCATCGACCATGCCAGCTGGGAGTCCCTTGCTTAGGATCGAACCGAGTGGTGGTGCACCATTACTCATCGATCAGCAAACAGCCAACCTTGGGTTGCAACGATGGTCTGAAGAAGAGGCCAAGAGACAGCAATGTAAAGAGGGCTGAATCGTGAGGAGCTTACAATTGGCAGGGCTCAATCGCAAGGGTCTGGAGCGGCTGCCATCCGGCGCTAACTCAGGTGACCAGGTGCGGCCATAAGACTGTAAGGTTTGAACCACTCACACCAGGAAGTACCCCTACTCTTTTCGATAAGTATGGTGGGTTCTTTAACGTGCGTACTCATTTCCACCTGAGTGAAGTCGTATAAAGTGCCTTTCCCAAGGGCACAAGATCGGTGATATGGCAGGATTCGAACCTGGGACCTCTTGGTTCTGAGCCGAACGCTCTGTCGTTACGCCACACGACCCCCCACATCTGCACACTCCTTCCTCGACCACCACCCACCTGCCCTGTACAAGGTGTCCCCGACTCTTCCGCTAAGCTCTGAGCGGGAGCAGCTACACAATACATCGACAGAACAGTAACAACTGAGGGGGATTCTGACACGGACACGAGATACTGCCGATGATGATGATTGTTGCCTTACTTTTTACTGAGTGTGATAAAAGGAAATGGTTGTTTTGTTTCTCCTGTAGTAGTGACTGGTGGTTACTAGTGTCTAAAGCCAACAGGCCCATGCAGCGGGGTAGCCGTTGCTTTTTGTGAAGTTCCAAGTTCATTTCACCTTTAGTGAAATACGTGGTCACTATACAACAGCGTCTAATCTTGTCGAGAGGCATGGAGACGACTGGAATTGGCTTTAAAAGATTTAACAGCAGCCGTGCGGCAACATGAAGTGTTGCTAGCTTTCTGACAGGTTGACAAGTTCCTCTGATCCGCCACCCAATTAACAGTGTGCATGATTTGCTCGCCACCCACGCACTGCCTCCCGCGGCAAACGATGTGCCCGAACGTGTGCCTGAGAACAATACATTAGATTAGCCCCAGCTGCCTGTGGGGATCTGCTCTAGGTATCTCATTTCCTGGTCGTCTTGCGATCATCAGAACGGTAACCTGGCAAAGGTCGAAGGAAATTGAGGAAGTTTTTTTTTTTCATCCTGCAAGGCCGACCTGGCTTCTTAAGGTCGGATCGGCCCATCTGCGTCAGCTGCTTATTTCAGACAAGCTTTGGAAGCAGTTAAGGAACGTTTGTAAGTCGCACGTTCAAATGGTTCTTTATAAAAAAATTTAAAAAAAGATAATTTCCATATCAAAGAAGTGGGTTGGGGCTGACCGCCATATTGGTGTCCTTTTATGCTTGGAAATGAATTAAGTGTGCAAAAAAAATTACGTTTTAAGTTCTGATGTATCCTTTTTGGTATTGCCTTAGTTCAACTGTAGCTGGTGTGTTATGCCAAAGGGCGGTTATACCGGCTATACAGATACAGATACAGAAACTGTAGACATTTAATAGTCAGGGTCAATAGATCTTGAAAGCACTTTAGCTATGGTTTATTAAAATGCAAATAGGGACGCCAACATGGCGGCGGACACTGCGATGACGTCACGTTAAAAAGTCTGTACTCTGACGAGACTAACTCAGGAAACTTTTTATCTAAGAAAGTATCAGTAGACAAACTTTCATTTCATGGTGTGTAACCACTTAAAGCAGGAGACATGTATGAAGTTTGTTTTTTTTGCAAATAAACCAGTCTATAGACATCAATCTATCCATGCCACGAAGCCGGTGCCACAAAGCTGCCTACATGTGCTAGAAGTATCACAATGGGTTGCTAAATGTCTGGCGGCGCTCTATTGAGAATCGTGCGATGAAAAACACGGGGGCCGCTGAGCCATGATAGAGCCTGCAGTAGTAGATTACGCTGCTTGTGTGCACCCCAGTGTGCTTCAAACACACAGAACAGCGATGTGACTGACGTTGATTCATAACTTTCCCGGAAGGCAATTGAAAGAAGCCTATTCTTTGCGCAATTTTTGATATGATAATATAACGATGCGGGGTGCCTTTTGAAGAAGACGTTACATGTTTTTTAAAAGTTGAGAATAGATTTTTCAGACGTTATTATGTTTTTCAAAAGTTGAGAATAGATTTTCCAGACGAAACGATGGCACAGTTGTTTTTTTTATCATTATGCTATGCCATAAGTCATCATGGTGTGTTTTTCGCGTTCTCTATAAGCCAAGCATATTATATCTGTATAGGTGGTATAACCGTCCGTCGGCGTAACACACCAGCTTCTGTATCTCTTAAAGTTTTGGCAGTATCAAAACTTCAACTTTAAAGCTTCTGTATCTGTGTATGTATAGCCGGTATAACCGCCCGTCAGCGTAACACACCAGCTTCTGTATCTCTTAAAGTTTTGACAGTATCAAAACTTCAACTATAAAGCTACTGTATCTTTATCTGTATAGCCGGTATAACCTCCCGTCGGCGTAACATACCAGCTTCGTAGGCACGCGGCGCGGTAGCATCTTGTTGTTACACTGAACGGCCTGTCGCACCCAACCTTTGCGCATCTAACAGTCTTCCAGTGACATCCACTGTAGATCTGTTTTCATTTTGGCTACACTAGCACACGTACCTGTTCATACAGAGTCTGACAGTCTGCGCCCTTTATAGTTTATCCCTGTCCCAGCCTTATATATGGATCTCATACCTTCGCTTTAATGATTCAAGGCCGCCGACAGCTCTCAAGGCTAGGCATGACCATATGGAAAGTGCTGATTAGGTAATTCCGAGCTCAGGCCGTTCTTTGAAGTAGTTTCTTTGTGTTCCCCGTTCTTCCGGCTTTCCTTGATTATCCCGCATTTTACAGGCATCCCTGCGGGAGATTAAGCAGTCTTTCCACAGCCTGTTCTCCACATCATACGCCGGCCTCAGATGGCGCAGAGACGGGCAATTCATTCTGCATGACGACTGAATCAGCTCCTTGATAGCTTTGTGCGTATAGAAGGAAAAGAACGAGGAATCTCATATGCCTGGTGTCAAAGAGGTTAACAAAGGTTATACAATGACTTTGCGCTGAGAATAAAATAGCAGGTTGGACTTTGTAATTTCGTTTGGCAACTTTTCAAATTGCTTTTGCAGGACTATGTACACCTGGGGTCGCATTGCTCAGACTTATTCTACTACTCTTTATTGAAGTTTAAAGGCATCCAGTGCAATTTCAGGGCGGATAAACTGGAAACATTCTGAATAAGGCAATCTGTATGATCTGTATTTTCTGGGTGGTACCCTAAAAATCAGCCTAGGGTCCTTCAAGTAACCGGTTTTTGTCAGAATCTGGGGTATTTTTGCTCCATGAATGTTGATTTACATTGGGATGGTGTTGTTTTAACTCAGTATGTAGATAAGTGACTAAATTATTAACTTTGAAAAATCTGGTTTCCAAGCCCTAAAAACTGCATTGGATGCCTTTAACAAGAGATGACATTCTTCGCAAACTGGAAGAAGAAATCTTGAACACACTATGAACAAGAGAGATTAGAATGTGACGTTGGCCGTTTTAAAACTATTCATTAATGACATGTCACTGTCTTCTGTTGCTAGAGGCCTTATGGCTATTGGTTGATCATATTCCCCGGATAAATTCTCGATTTGAGGACTTATGATACATGCCTCTTTAACCCATCAACCGACCTGGCAGCCATTCCAGGCAGAATGGCTGGCAGCACCGTCAAGCTATTTGCCGAGATAGCCGTATCCCACTGCCATTTCTGTCATTATCGGCTGGTGATGACCAAGAAGTCTGGCAGGCATTCCATGCAATATGGATAGTGGCACAACCAATACATCGTTGAGAAAAGGTCTGACGATATCTGTATTCCATCACTAGCGTTAGCTGCTCGTGATGACAGAAGATGTCATTGCCTCGTCAACCAATCTCTCTTCTAAACTTCAGAATCTGTATGCCTATGTTCCTTACAAATGCTTTCTACGCATTTCTACTGAGAGGTTTGCATATGAATAGCAAAAAAGTTTCCATAAGATACGAAGTACACAAATTTCCTTCTCATATTTTTCAAAAGTGCTGCGAATCGACCACTTCATCTATCTTCAGTACCACAAGCCTCTCAGAGACAGTGGTAGGCGCGACTATAGGAAAGGTCTATTGATGGAAAGGCCCGTCTACCTTCTTTTGCACTTTTATGTTTCTATTTTGCATTTCTACTTTTTGAAAGAGGTGGGTGGGGTTATGGATCGGTCTATTATAAGCCCTGTATGGGGTTAAATCTTGCAGTTCTTTTTACATTTGTACTGGCGATCGTTGACCCATCTGATACTTGTACAGGCAAACGTTGGTCTGTGTGGATCAATAACATACTGGCTGATTGTCTTGTCCTAGCGCGGGTCTAAACATACGTCTATCTAAGCATTGTCAAATGATCAAATCAATACAAATCCATAGTACAATTCTAATCCTTATTAAATGCCATGATATAAATCTATAGAACAGAGGGCCTGTTGAACAAGACTGATGTATCATGAACATTGATTTTCTATAGAGTGGAACCAAACATATGTCAGATGGAGATGTATTCACTGATCAGGAAGGGCTTCGTAATGGTTTCTACGGCACGAAATGCTATAGACTGTTTATACGCGACATCGCAGCAGCTATACTAGTTGGTAGACCCCAGAGGAGCCCAAACTCTTATTTTGCATTGCATATTGCCAAGATTACATGGCTTTAGTTGTATATACACATCCACATTTACATGGCACTTTCCAGGTTTAACTATCCAGTATGGTGGCAATACCTACGTCATAGTCACGTGAGTGCCAAAAAGCATGGTTGGCCAAGGCTACGCGGGAAAAAATATTTTGGAACGATCACAATGCTGAACAAAAGAGGGCTTGTCACAGTGTAACGTGACACCACTAATCTTTGCTACCACTTCACTGCAGTAGATTCGTCACCATATTTTGGTCATCTACCGATCTACTTTTTGAAAAGCTCTTAGTTGTAAAAGCATTACAATCCCAAAGGTAGATCTATCGGGGATTTTTTCCTTCATTGTTCTATAGTAGTTATTTCTATATATAGCGTTTCCACTCACTTTCCATACCTGTGCAGCAATCAGAGGCTGACTGCCATGTCAGTGTCCTTCATTTACATTTCAAGTGATCGTCGCTCAAGCGTAAAGAGCTTTTTTGCAATTTTAAAGTATTCTTCTGGTAGTCTTTTTTGTCAAATTAACTATACACACGTCCTACAGATTATTGGAGATTATATTTTGTCTGAGAACGCTTGAAATGCAAATAGCGGCGTCCGCCTTCATGTCGGTGTATGTGTGGGAAGACTTTGACGGCCCACCTCGGAGCCATGCACTGAAATGCGCGGCCATGATGATGATGGTGTTCCTATGACGACACACGAAAACGACTACGCTATTGCTGGTGCGTAAAAGGAAAACATAAGGCTTCATTCCTCGGCATTTACAATTTATGATATTCCATTGGTTCTAGTTTTACATGAACTCTCATAAACTATAATTCACAGCTACGGTGCTGTCCAGATCCCAAATCTAATAAAAAGAGTGTGCGAATTGACGTTTTACGACATTAGTTCTCGCTTTTCGCCAGATTTACGACAATTCCAATTTATGCTCTCGTTTCTTGACAGTTTAACGAAGGTCCCTCATCAACATCTTGATTTCTCAAGCGTGCAAGCAATGACGTGTCTTTTTTTGGAAATAAGCCAACGGCAATGCAACTGTAATCCACAAAATAAAGTCCGCGTGGGTTCAGTAAGTACTTTGTCCAAGTTCAGAGTACTAGTATTCTACTGCAACTGCTGTCAGGTCAGGTACTTAAGGATGAACAAACATGGTTTGTACAATTTGGACGTTGAGTCGTTTCTTTCCTATCGCACGGAATCAGATTGTTGCCAAATAAATTTCCCCCTTACAGCAATGCGGTAGAGGTGAGTGCAGCGAGGCATACGGTAATGATAAGTGCTTTACTGAAGTAAGGGGGAAACATTAAGGGTGGCCTTAGGGTCAGCGGTATCACTCCAGATCCATTTCTTTTCCCCCTTCCTTACTCTTACCTGCACAGTACTGATAGGATGAGCTAAATAATTCAAAACGCAAGCTTTCAGGCAGGCTCTGTCTCACTACTTGGAATCCCACAAAGACCAGCATAGGATTAAGAGTATGTTCCTATTTGATTTTGTTTATCCACTTATCATATACTCCCTTTCCACTGAGGCGGCAACCGATGAGCAACTACTATGCGACCAAAAATCTTATTAGTAGTTTAAACGGATTTCATTGATGAAGAGGTTGATACAGAGCCAATTTTGGTCGCCGAATGGTCGGTAAATGGTCTCAAATCAATGTATAAACTAAGCCACTTATATATATGTGACAAAGCGTTTTATTTGAGGACAGAATGTCCTTTAGCTTGCATGGAGATAATAGGCTTACAATGGATATGTCATTGGTATTGGAAGACTTACCGCAAAATATAGAGAGAGGTTTTATGTGGAATTAATTCTGAAGCATATAGGAGAAGTCTTCAATCCACGACATGTATGCTTCACACGATGCACGACATCCAAAGCATAACTGTGTAACGTGTGCACTCTACAAAATGTTCCACTCAAAGTTCAGCCAAAAAATCACGCTTCTAGCAGCCCTTGCACTGGTCAGGCCCCTAGCCTGACTACATTACTCTTCTAGCAGCCCTTCCACTGGTCAGGCCCCTAGCCTGACTACATCACGGTTCTAGCAGCCCTCTCCACATGTACAGGTCAGGCCGCTAGCCTGACTACACCACTCTTCTAGCAGCCCTTCCACTGGTCAGGCCCTTAGCCTGACTACATCACTCTTCTAGCAGCCTTTCCACTGGTCAGGCCCCTAGCCTGACTACATCACGCTTCTATCAGCCCTTCCACTGGTCAGGCCCCTAGCCTGACTACATCACGCTTCTAGCAGCCCTTTCCACTGGCCAGGCCCCTAGCCTGACTGCATCACTCTTCTAGCATCCCCCTCACTGGCCTTAGGTCCCTAGGAGCTTGATAGCCAACGTCTCTCAGTCAGAAGAATTAGGAAAATCGTAATCCTGTTGATATATGCGTATATGGATGGTAACATAGACCAATTATTGTCAGAGCTGTTAGTTACCATTATATTTTTTTGAGGCTGTGTTGACTGATGATGATGACTGATTTCTATGGTGAGAGAGAATTCTGAGCTTCTGTTGAACTAATGTTTATAGTGACAATGACTCCTGAGATCTTATTGGTAGTTCTGGCAGAGGGAGTGGTTCTCTTGAGTTAGAGGTGATGGCCACAAGCCATCGGGGAGGAGGCCCAACCAGCCCCTGACAGCGAGAGATTGTGTAACACAGGGTAGGATGGCTTTGAAATTAATAAAAGTATGAACAGTGCCATTAGTAGGTATTCATCGGTCTCGTAGGGCCATAAAGAAGTATAACTTCTCCACAATGTACTTATTGTTTGTTTTACGCCTTAATCGTCTGACTGTTATTAAAACAACCCATACACATGACATGAATATGACGCCACAGTAATGCAGGCTAGACTGAGCCCCCATTTCCACTGGATGGAGACCATTGACAGACCAGCATTCCATTCACTTGACCTATTTGTTTGTTTCTGTTTTTCTGTTTTTCCGGAGGGACATATTATGGCGTCCGTACAGGACCGTATCGCATTTGTTATGTCGCGGGAGGACAATTTCTGTCGCCCACCATCGTCGTTATGCCGCATTTTCAATAGACGGCGATCGCTGAGCAACCATATAACGACCAAAAATTGCATTTGTGTGACCCTTGAGTTAATAAGTGGAATATGGTGCACGATGCAAAAATCTAAATCGAAAGGCAACAAAACACATTGTCAACAATTTAATAAGTAATAAGTTGATCTTTATCTATAAAATATATATTGTGATCTGTTAATGAATGAATGAATGAATGAATGAATGAATGAATAAATGTATGAAATACATTTATTGTACGTTTATGCTCTTACGAGCTAAGTACAGGTCATGAATAAAGCACAATTTTTCTGTTCGTATATATATCTAAATGTCCGAAGTTGGGGAAGTTGTCTTGTATACTAGTATAAAAAATATCTCTCTCATCTCTATATAATGCACATTCAAGAAAAAAGTGTGAGCTAATTCGTAATTTTGTGACAATGCTCTCAGCGGTTGCAGCCTCTAGTTGGAAGGGGGTGTAATAAGGACGTCACTGGTCAGGCTTAGGTGGATAGAATCTCGCTGCAACGTTCCTATTCGACTTAAGTACTTTCTGCCATGCGTGCAGAAAAAAGTATTATGTTGATTACAGTTCATGCTACTCCTCTGCCATTCAATTAATTAGTCATTAGAGAGTAAAATAAAGAGAATGCTTTACGTTTAGGAAAGGAATTAGATTTTCCAAGCCGATGAATCATTACCGTCATTATTAGACGTGGTCGGAGATTGTTTAGATGGATTGTTTTCTATTTTAGTTCTTCATTTTGGCACATGCTAATTTTTCACTGTTTAAATTATCTCTATTGGCTTACAACACTAAGGACTAGATCTGATCAGTGTCTTAGATATTGATGTATTTATCCTGCTGTGGAATCATTGTATTTTTTTTTTGCTTTTTATCTGTTTATTGCTACTTCCGGTACAGAAGTATTGTTTTGGGCGGCTCTGGTACTGACCGCTATGTTGGTGTCCTTGATTTGCATTTCACTTGGCCGTAACTCAAGTGTACACATGAATGAAAAAAACCATCGGCAAGTTTAGTAAAGTAGTTTAAAAGTAAAGAGAATGCTTTACGTTTAGAAAAGGGTTTAGATTTTTCCATCATTTCCTTCATTAGACGTGGTCGGAGATTATTTTAGACGTATTGTTTTCTATTTTAGTTCTTCATTTTGGCACATGTTAATTTTTCACTGTTTAAATTATCTCCTTTGGTAGTAGAAATCCATTTTCAAGCACAAGGAGGAATGGAATACATAAAAACGTGCAGATGTTTTTTATTCTTGTGTACACTTGAGTTTACGGCCCAGTGAAATGCAAATCAAGGAAACCAACATGGCGGTCAGTACCAGAGCCGCCCAAAACAATACTTTTGTACCGGAAGTAGCAATAGACAGATAAAAAGCAAAAAAAAAAATACATTGATTCCACAGCAGGATAAATACGTCAATATCTATGACAATAATCAGATCTAGTCCTTGGTCTTGTATGCCATATTCATCCTCATCCATTTCCTCGTCCTCTTCATTATCATCAACATCATGTTATTGATTTCCAATTGGCCACCATTATTACTTAATAAGCAGCCTCAAAACTGCCGATATTAGGCAGATTGTAATAGATCATAACCTTTTACATGTAAAATTGTGAGTTGTCTGCTGGCGAGTAAGTCCCCCCGAAATGTCAAATCTGGACCTTTTCCCCCCTGTCTTTTCTAGTTTTGACAGTAGTTATAAGCTAAACGAGTGTTCTAGTGCGGCTGAGTAGAGACTCTCCACACGATCGTGCAAATTTCGTGCCAAATCCACACTCTTTTATTACTGCGTCCTACTCCCGCCATATTTGTGGGGAGGGCGAAAGGGTTTTCGGAGGGGCATCACCAGACGACGCTGTAAAACTAAACGAGGTTCCCCGCTTGGAGGTGGGTAAACTGTACTCCACTTTTGTTGTCTTTGTCGAGTTCACGTACATGCGAAGTTACTCTGCATTTTTTGTGACAACATACGCAAACTGCTAAAAAAAAAAAAGCTGAGTGAACTCTCCATAATTTTTGAACGTAACGTTATCCTAAATTGATTTACAAATTAAAGGTACATTGTTCCGAATAAATTTTATCAAGTTGGAAAATGGCCAAGTCCCTTTACGTAAAAATGGCAGCATTTGCTGTGATCATACTGCAGTTTGCATATCCCATCATAAACCTGAACCATGTCAAAATTCAATCCAATACAACTACGTACAACCTGTTTTGCCATACAAATGGCAATTATTTTAATGCTGTCACCCCACGTGACCAAGCAATCAATATGCTTTACCCATCTGTTGGAAATGTCAGGAAAAAGAACACACAAAGTGCAGTAACTTCAGTAAATTGCATACATCTATGTTGTCATACACTGCTAATCTTGTCAGGTGATGTAGCAATCAATCCTGGGCCCAAGGACCCCTGTGGTATTTGTAATAAGTGTGTGAGGAAAAATCAAAAAGGAATCTGCTGTGACTTATGTGACAAATGGTATCACATCAGCTGTATTAACATGGATACCCATGAATATCAATCACTGGGAAATTCTGACGATTACTGGTACTGTAACTCCTGCTTGCTACCCTGCTTCAGTGATTCCTTTTTTGATTCACCTGGCACTAGCAACAGTACTGACTCTGATATAGACAATGTTGATGAAGTATCTGAAAGTTGTACTATGATACCTCAGTCTAAAGGACTAACCATTGTACATCTAAATATTTGTAGCCTATATAGCAAGTTAGATCAATTGTCTGTATTTATGACTACAAATAAGGTTGATATCATGACTCTCAGTGAAACCCACCTGGACAGCACCATCCTGGACTCCGAACTATATATATCGGGCTATCATCTATACAGGAATGATAGGAACAGAAATGGGGGTGGGGTGGCTATTTATGTGTCTGAGGCATACACCCATGCTGAAAGACCAGACCTGAAACAGGCTGGTCTTGAAGCAATTGTCTGCACAGTCAACTTACCTTTCACTAAACCCATCACTGTTGCTTCCATATACAGACCACCCACTAGCCCTGTGGAATTCTACTCTCTGTTGAGGACTACTCTAGAGAAGTGGAGCCTGTCCAATACAGACTCTGAGCTCTACCTGTTAGGCGACTTCAACGTCGACCTTAATGGGCCCAGCAGTGCAGCAGCTAAAACCCTTACAAACCTGAGTCGAGAGTTTCAGCTTCAGCAGGTGATTGATAAACCAACCAGAGTTAACCAGCATTCTTGTAGTCTGATTGACCATATTTACTGTAGTGACACACACAGGTTAAATGACTCTGGGGTAGTTCACTGTACAATATCTGATCACTATGCCGTATATTGTATCAGAAAGGGGAAACGTCCTAAATCAACAACTAGATATGTGACCTCCCGTAGGTTTACAAACTTCCATGAAGAGAGCTTCCTCTCTGATCTCAGGGATCAAGACTGGAACTCTGTCACCCAGGCCACCAGTGTAGAGGATGCGTGGGCGAAGTTTAAGTCACTTTTTATTACAATCAGTGACATTCATGCCCCCTACATTTCAAAACGCACTAAAGGCACTCAGCCTAAATGGCTTACTCCTGACATAAAGAGGATGATGCAAAAAAGGGATGACATGAAAGCTAGGGCACACAGAACTGGTGATAACAAAGACTGGGAAGATTATAAGGCTAAACGCAACCTTGTAAACAAGAAGGTTAGACTAGCCAAAGCCAACTACTGTCAACAAAAACTGGAAGAGAATATGGTAGACTCCAAAAAACTCTGGACTACAGTAAAGGAAGTGCTACCTAGTAAGACCACAGTAGTTACCAAATCCTTACAATGGAGAGGGAATCTTATTACTGATCTCTCTAACATGGCAAACTGCCTTAACCAGTTCTTTATTACCATTGGCCACAAACTGGCAGAGACTTTTAAAAATCAATCTGCCAATCTACATATACAGTGCCCTCAAAGATATAAAAATCTGACATCCACTTTCAGCTTCAAACAAATAAGTGAACTGTCAGTGTATGAGAAACTTAAAGCTTTGCAAAGAAACAAAGCAACTGGGTTAGACAAAATACATGCAAGGCTTCTCCAGGTAGCAGCACCCAGCATATGCAAACCTCTAACTCACATTTTCAATTTGTCTCTCTCTACTAGCCACATACCTGCTGACTGGAAGACAGCAAGGGTTACACCAATACATAACGGGGGGGAGACAACTGATCCTAACAACTATAGACCCATTTCTGTACTGCCTGTTATTATGAAGGCTTTCGAACGAGAAGTACACACACAATTCCTTGAATATTTACACCAAAACAGTATTCTGTCCACCCAACAGTCTGGGTTTAGAAAAGGACACTCTACAGAATCAACCCTATTAGACGCTAAAGATTAAATACTGCATAACATGGATAGGGGTAGTCTGGTGGGAGTGGTATATCTGGACCTTAAAAAAGCGTTTGACATGTTGACCATAAACTACTGTTAACGAAGCTGTCCTGGATGGGGGTGCAAGGTACTGAATTCCATTGGTTTGCAAACTACCTGTCAGGGAGACAACAAGTTGTCTCCTTGAACGGGTGTACATCAGAATACCTACCTGTCACTCTAGGTGTTCCCCAAGGGTCTATACTAGGCCCATTGCTGTTCAATATATTTATAAACGACTTACCTGATATTGTCAATGAATGTAAAGTCTGTCTGTATGCAGATGATACAGCAATTTTCTGTACCAGCAACAATGCAAAACACATTGAGTTCACTCTCAACTCTGAACTTTCTGGTCTGGCTATGTGGTTCCAAACAAACCGTTTAACGCTAAACATAGCCAAAACTAAATGGATGCTATTTGGTACTGCCAATAGATTAAAACTTGCACCTTCTCTTAAACTTTGTATTGACCAGGAGATCATTGAGAGAGTTCAAACATTCAAATATCTTGGTGTTTATCTTGATTGTAATTTATCATTTAATGAACATGTAGATAAGGTTTGTGGCAAGGTAGCACAGAGAATTGGGCTAATGAAACGCCTTAGACCTTGCCTAACCCTTAACATTGCTGATATGTTGTACAAAACCTTGATATTACCCATTTTCGATTATTGCGACACGGTGTGGGAGGGATGTGGAGCCCTCAAACAGAGGCAGCTACAAATACTACAGAACAGAGCTGCCAGAGTAGTGCTGCAGCGAAGACTACGTGAGAGCAGTACTGACAGCCTTCACCAGATGCTAAACTGGAAACACCTGACTGAAAGAAGATTTGAACATGTGTGTGTAACTGTATTTAAATGTCTGAATGGCTTGATGCCTACATATTTATCTTCCACTTTCTCGCACAATTATAATCTTCATACCTATCACACCAGACAGACTACTAAACTACACTTACCAAAATATAATACCTCAACTGGTCAGCGAACATTCGCCTACACGGGTGCAATGTACTTCAATAGATTACCAGCAGAAGTAAGGCAGACTCCAACTTTAAAACACTTCAAGACAGCTATAAAGAAGACCTCTGACCTCCAATAATATTGTATACGTTGATTATGATTATGTTTTGATTTTATGTTTCTTGTAAATATCCTCAGTTCATGTTCGTACTATTCATTTATTTCTGTATAACTTTCAGTTGTACTGATTTTGTTTACATCTTTTGTTATGTACTTTGTATGATTTCCCTGGGCCTCCTTGGAAATCAGCTTTTTGCTGAAGGAGCCACCCAGGCGTCTATGAAGATTTAATAAATAAATAAATAAAATAAATTGTGGTGTCACAAGTCGATATAGTACAACGAACTCCTTACCAAAGCAAAACCTCATTCTACTGCAACAGATAACACCATCAAAGACCTATAGGAGTTTGAAAATAAACTAGGTTTTGGGATGCCATAGGAAAAAAAAGTGGATATAATATGGGACTAAGGTTCTATTGATCTTTGTACACCAACATGTACGTCTGGTATGCTTTGTAATTCTTCGAAGGCTCGCGCTCAAAAGAGGTTCGCTGTTTGTATCCTAAACTGTAGAGAATCCAGAACCATGCCCAGGCACTGCTCAGGATAGTCAACGTGTATCCCAAACAGTGCCTGGGCCACATCTCTAAGATACATGGGGGACTGTCCCAAACAGTGGCTAAACGTGCATGGGGGCAAAGCTTAGTGTTTTGGAACGAATTGCCTTTTTAGGATGTTATTGTCGTTTTTCGTACGCTTCGATAGACAAGAACCATGTGATTAATTTACCAGCACTGTTTGGAATAGTCCTGTTGTATTCAGAACCGTGGTTTATCTGGACCCATGCTCAGGTACGGTTCTGGGTAGTCCACGCGTATCCAGAACCTTGCCTGGGGCTAATCTACGTGCTTGAATACCCGGAAACTATCCAGAACTGTATCTTATCCTAATACTAACCCATTTAGGCATAGAACTAGATACTTTTTTTAGGGATCTGATAAGTCATGTGCATGTATTCCAGAAAGTAGATTTTCCACAAGTTTGGGATACTATTACTCTCCAAGCAGAGGTTTGGGTTTTGGGCTTATTTTTGGCGTGTTTTAGGCTTTTTTATCGGGCTTTCTTTTTTCACTGAAATTATGTTTCTACCCAACCCAACAAATGGCTTTTAATTCTGATACAATAGTATTCTTAAAACGAATAAACTGAAACAACATTTCAGTGAAAAAAGAAAGCCCGATAAAAAAGCCTAAAACAGAGAGTAGGTACTATGCCTGGGCATGGTTCTGGTGATCCAAGGTTTGGGATATAGATACAGATAACCTTTATTGTACATTCATGCCCTATCTGGCTAAATACAGGTGAAACGATAAAAATTTATATACATGTTTGCAGTACAAACAGGACTACTGATACAAATCTAACTACATTAGCACAACAACACGAATACAGAGGTTCGGCTTCTTCTCGTTTATTTGTGATGGTAAGAATATAATCTGAAATGGGTTTGTTTAATACAGGATTATCAAAGCGCATAAGAAAAATGAATTTTTTTAAATATTAGACAAGGATTGGAAGATTGTAAACTTTCTTGTAATATATTTAAAAAGATTAATTCTATCAATACTATATAAACTACACCAAAAATAGTTATCAAGCAACTGGATATGATTTTGGAAACGGTCAGACGATTCAGGTAGCATCCACTACCTTTCGTCAGTGACACTAATGGACTGCAGGAGAATTGCTGGTTTATAAGCACAAACCATTGATTGATATGCAAATAAGTAAAGACAATTTTTTTTTGTGAAAGGCCAAAAGGAAACAAAAGTCAAGACAATTTTTGTGAAAGGCCAAAAGGAAACACGAGTTAGACAAGGATAATGCAAATTAGTGAAGAAGCTCCTGTTGTTTCAGAACAGGAGCTTAAGTGTTGTCTGTTCTTGGGGCTGGGAGCGCCAAATCCCAAGTTCCCGAGAGGTCTACCCGTAGACCCCCCTCCCTGTTGAGGGTGGGGTTGTACATCCTTTCATATATAGCTTCTCTAACTCCTCGTTCCCACCAACGGGTTTCGCGGTCTAAGATATCCGTGGACTCGAGTTTGAAAGAGTGCCCCTGGTTGTGTTGTAGGTGGTGGAAAATGGCTGAGGAGTAGCCGTTAGCGCTGGGTCTGCAATGTTCCTTGTATCTTACTTTCAGTGGTCGACTGGTCTCTCCAATGTAGGTGTTATTACAATTAGGCTCTTCACATTTGAGTCTGTAGATTACATTAGCCTTGGTACCTTTGTGAGGTCGGTCTTTGGGGTGTACCAGTTTTTGTCTGAGGGTTGAGTGAGGTTTGAAATTTGTGGCAATGTTGAAGTTTTGGAAGATCCGTCGGAGTTTTTCGGATACCCCTTGGACATACGGAATGGTGATGTTGACCTTGTTTTTGTTGGTCAGTGGTTTGCACTTTTGTGTTTTCTTAGACTGATCCGAAGGTTTGAGAGCTTTGTTGAAGGTCCATTTCTGGTAGCCACACTTGGCCAGGGCACCTCGGAGGTGTTTATGTTCGTCTGTTTTGGCTTTGTCTGAGGTGATGATGTTGTCTGCCCGATTGAAAAGAGTTTTGATCACTGCTAATTCGTGTTCCAGAGGGTGATGGGAATCGAAGGCCAAGTACTGATCAGTGTGGGTAGGTTCCCTGTATACTTCAAAACGGAGGTTGCCATCTTTCTCTACGATTGTTTTGGTGTCAAGGAAGGGGAGCATGTTGTCATGACTCGGCTCTTATATAAACTACAATCTACGACAAAATGGATTTCATCCTCTACCTTGTTCAAGCTACAAAATTGACAAATTCTTTGCTCCAGAGGTGTGCAGTTGTGCCTTCCTGTTTCGATGCTGAGTTTATGACAGCTGATTCGTAGTTTGGTGATGGCGGTTCTTTGACGTTCGTTTGGAATTTTAAGATAATCTTCTTCATTTTAAGTAGATTTGAATTGTAATACAACAGACAATACCGCCCATTTGAAATTCGAAAAGACACCATGTATACATTTTTCAACGGGGAATCGATCGCACGGATAATCTGCTCTAAGTGTCGGTAAGGCTAACCCGTATGTCACAGTATGAATTTTACATCGCACTGACGGGCAAATTGGAAGATGGTATTCACTCAGGAGAGAATAGATGCGGGGCAGATCAGGTGGAGATGGAGTATGCTTCCTGTCTCTTGCTGATTTAGGTGTTCATCGCAAGGCATGAGGCTCCATAATGATTTATTTAAATACTTTTTATTCAGTAAATACATGGGTGCTGCAATATGGGAGACAAGGTGCCCTTGTGAGGTCAATTGGCTGAACGTATGCCTACAGAATTTCGTTTCACTCCATCCTGCATCCTAATCTATTGAATAAATCCATATGGTATGTACTCACTGGATACGCCTGGTCGACAAACAAAATAATAATGTAAAATTTCTACATGTCTAACTGACATTCATAGATGTATACAGATCTACCAAAAATAGGGTTAAACCCGTTTATTGTATGTGACTGAAGAGCTCTTCAACTATCCTATTTTGTTTTTACTAAAAAGGCATTACATTTACATTTTATTCACTCATATCACATTGGGGACGATTAATGTTGTCCGCAACAGTCAGACCGATACCAGGTGTCAGTAATGTTTGTAATCATAACTCTGCCTTGAAAAAGTCATTTATATTGTGCACGTGTGATATTGCCTGTACCAGTCAGGCTAATATCAGGTGTTAGTGTCTGTTTGTAATCAGAACTCCGCCTGGTAAAACCTATTAATATTGTGGACATGTCCGATATCAGGTGTCTGTTTGCAGTGATGTTAGATTCCTTTCCACACTTACATGATTGATTTTAATGGGCCACCCATCAACACCTGTAACTCCTTAACTACAATAGTTAATGCCGTTCTTTTATTTAATAGTTTTTAATATGTCACTCTGTTCCTAATTTGTGTTTTTAAAGTTTTTAATCTGGAACACCTTGTGTAATTCAGCCAACTCGGCTGCCAGTACAATGTAAATAAATAAATAATTGATTTGATTTGAATATGATTGGTCACAGGCCGCCCACACTCATATACCCGAGAACCAACTTTGTTGTTCACTCAAAGTTTGCTAAAGAAAGATTACGGTTATTTGAACATCCGAACGATCTTGTTGGCCCAAGTCATTTTATGTTATCACCCATCTAATCTTTGACATATTTGAATGGTGGAAATTATTAATCATCGTAATTTTGATCATCATAGTTATCACTAAGAGCGCGACTATCGTACACTAATTCGTTCCATCAGATGGAGCTTGTGGCAATGATATAACTCTCGTTACTTTAATACCGCAGCAATTATAAAACGATATTATATAAGGCTTGTCAGGCTTCTCAAGAATAGCTTAAACACCAGGAAATCTCAAGTTTGCGTACCTCAGGGATTACTAGTGCTGTAGCAATAAATTTATTTAATTTTTTTTATGTAGTAGTCTTAGGGTACCTGTACCCGTCGAAATTATGCGAGTCACGGTACAGTCTTTCCGGTAACAAGAACGCTGAATGCCGTACGATACATGCATCACTGTATATCCCACGAATATTCTCTGTTTGCAATCGTGAGGCTACAGTAACCAATCCTTAACTGCATGTACGTATCTATACAGACCTGACATACAATGCCAGGTCATGGAATACATATTGTGAACGCGTTTATGTTGCCTCCCCAGGTCAGGCCAATATAAGTGTTATTGTCCGTTTGTGATATACCCACATGTGCTTGATGTATTGCAACTCCACCGCCCTCTTACCCTACATAATAGAACAAGCCCATAGCCCCCGTCTTCCTCCGTGAAAACTTAAATATAAAAATACAAATTAAAACATAAAATTTTACGGACATACAAACCCCATAGCTCCCATCTCTACTTTTGGCAAATCGTAGAAATGCAAAGTAACACCATAAACTTGAAGGACATGAAGCCACGCTCTCATTGGTGGAACCACTAATTGCCATTCCCTCATTGGTTAAACTGCTAATCGTGTTGAAACGCCAGTATCGGTCTATGTTTCACTTCATTTCTGTCACGGAAAGGTCGATGTTTTCTACCATTCGATCAATATGGAGTGCTCAATTTATCTTTACATTAGTGTAAATTTCATATTTGGTAGAATAATATCAGTGGCAATTATTTGTCATTGTCATGATGATCATTGTCGTCATCGGTACTGCCTCGATCGCTGTGGAATTATTCACCACATCAATCACGATCAATTAAGGAGCTTGTGGCAAAGATTATCTAAATGTCTGTTCATCAATCTATATCCCAAATCGTTATTGTCAAGACACTTGACACATTGTACCAACGCTGTCTCACAAGCACAGAACGGGGCAGCTCATTGATTTTTACATGGTAACACTGTAGACAAAAATACATCTTCAAATCATGTCCCAGTCGAAGCTTTGATGTTAGGAAGGAAACAACACAATATGACAAAACAATTATTAAGCGTTGAAGATTTGCTATCTTTTATAGCGTAACTCTTACGTCATGCCCCTTCCTCGCAATACCCTCTTTACACTTGGCCGGGCAACCGTTGAATTACAAGAACTCGTGTATCTATATCTGTACAGCTGGTATAACCGCCCTTCGACGTAACACACCAGCTTGTAGGCAGTTCAATGGAATGCCATTGATAAAGAAGAGCATTTTGTAATGTTTTAAATCTTGCACATTTTTGTTTTATTTTGCAAACCCATGCCCGAAGGCTTACTGCAACAGAACACAGATACGATAACGCAAGAAAAATGCCTTGTCTAAAGATCTGTCTGATGTTACTATCCATCCAGTGGAAAGGGAACCTCAGTGCTTGCCCTGCGAGCTCTCTAGTCAATAAACAGGTGACACGGTGTTCTCACCTCACTGAGGTGACTAGCCCTAACAGCACGTCCGGGTGTTAAAAATAGAACAAGTTCAACAGACGCGATCTCCGACCGTCACGTGTCGTTGCACAGCAATTATGCACGATCGAAGGATGTCCCTACACTGTTCACATGGATTCTTCTCCGGATCAATCTTATACTGCTGCAGTGCGGCAACCTTGCCCGTCACGCCTCGTACACAAGGTAATATATTAAGCCTTGGTCCCTGCTGTATGTTGCGTTATTACTTCCTGGAGGGAAGTATTGTTTTGAGTGGCACTAATTCATGCTAATTTTGTATTTTTTGATTCCGAAATCAGTGGGCAGAGATTGGGTTTTCTTGATGTCCAATGACGTGGTCGCCAGGATGTATGAAACACAAAAGAAAAATTAAAGTAATGGCTAAAGTATGCTTTATGTTAACAGTACTGTTGACAAATGATGGTAAAAAGCAGCAAAACTAAACGTGTTTTGTAAAACAAACAGGATACAGTGATGTTTATTTGTTTATTTATCTATTTTATTTATTTATTTCGAATGCAGACAAGACATTACATAGACTCACAGGCAGCAAAATGCTGATGTACGCAAGTCTACACTGAGAACGATAGTGATGTTGTGTTACGCCGCAGCCAGATTCGTCGTAGGCGCCTACTAGGCTGTCGGACGATTTAATGAATGTCCAAGCAGGATCTGTCACAAACAAGTGCCGACAAGGATGGAAGGCATCTGAATTTTGTACGACATATGCACGACTACCCCAAAAATGCGCTCACTTTACGGTCGTGCGACAACGTACGACGAATGTGGCAGTGCCCTAATTGAAGCTTTCTTATCATCCGGCTCAGAAGCCTGATGAAAGAAAGACGAGAAGACTTATTTCAGGAAGAAGTTGTTTTAACAACTACACTGACTTGTAAAACACAATGCATCATCATTGATCCTGATGCAAAGCAAGGTTTATACGTACCAGTTTGTTCTTTTACGGATGCACTATTCCACTATCCTTCATTGTATTGCTTCGGTTATAAGACAAACATTTTTAGTAACTCTCCTTAATGTTCTCCAATTCTCTCCCTCATCGGAAGAATTGTAATAAGAGTACACCTTGGATTGACCCTGAATCGATTCAAAATTGAATGAGGAGATTTGAACGGCAATCGACTGAACTTCAGTTGGATTTCCTACGGTTTATTGTAATATATCGTTCCTGTGTCGACTCTTAATTGGTCATAAATATCACACAGACAACCTTTTTTCATAGACTGAATGTCACACTTGCAACATTACAGTTATCTATGAGAAACCAAACTACTTCAAGTGGCAGAAAAGACGCCCTCTCTGAGGAGATGAATGTCTTAGAAACCGTAACGGGACAGTTCAATCGCAATTTGGGAAGAAGATGGGGACGTGGCGCCATGGCGGCGTCTTAAATGGAAACCTTTTTCCCGGAGAAATGGCGAAACCGTTCGCAATGTCACCCAACCCGGCAAACTACCGGAACGAAGTGTGTAACCTTTTGATGCAAAACGTCTGGATGGATTTCAACCTTCTTATTTGGGGAATATCATACGTCATAACGGCAACTTTCAGCAATAACTCATATCCTTCCGTTGTAGATTGTCCCCGCTGGTGTAAAGTGTGTGCACAGTATGGGTAACCTTGTTGGGTCGTACAAAGTTAGACTACAGAAACACGTTTCCAGGAATTCACAACCTACTTCCTTGTGAAAGATTCTGGAGATCAAGCAAAGCTTTATATACATCGATTTGCTTTCAAAGAGTAAAAAATATCGCATTGAACCTCGTCGATTTTTACTGACCATTAGCGCCAAGCGTATCCCCCTTGCAAGATATAATGATCAGGTACACACTCACCAGTGAGTTGTAGTACAATGCTGTTTAAAAGGCTCTTTCTGGGACGGACTCCAACAGCTCAGTCCTTCAGAGTCTTCAGGAAATCATTCTTCTCGAACCAGCTGGCGCTGCATCAGCTCGCTGCCCCGCGGCTTCCTGCACCTGCACCTGCCTCGGAGTCATCCGCTCTCCCTGACGGCACTCTTTAAGCTCGTACGGGAAGCAGTGCGCCTTTGAATAGATTAATTATTCATGATGAGCTAAGAGACCTCACGTGGCGGGAATAGAAGGAAGCTGTTCGGGTGGTAACACGTATAAACCAGGGGAAGCTGTATATATAATAGCATTACTTTTCATAGGATGTAATTACGAATACCCAGTTTGTGATTATATTCATGCTTACAGTAATTCATAGTGGAAATAAAGTAGCACTGGTGTACATAGGGCATAACATATGATTTTAATGAGCTTAAACCACATGTTTCTTGAGAAGAGCCATTTTTACAAATCTCTATTTTTTAGTTTAACAAAAAAAAATTTATGCCTATCCCTCTAGCCGATATACCAATAAGAAGTAAGGAACATTTTTTTAGCGTATGGCATGCTTTGTACAAATATCAGTACAAATATATTTTCCAAATTTTGACTGGTCGCGAAATGTTTATCTTCTTGCATGACCCCCTATTCTACCCACATCGAAATACAATAAAATGCAAAATACAATACAAAATGCTTAGAAATTTCCAATAACAGCAATGAGAATACCATCAGACGCGTCTTCAATATGCCATAAGGCATATTTTTGGATGATACCTGCAGGACTTTCTGTAATAGAATTTTTGATACGTAAACCGAGTGGTGATTAGTTAGGCTTATCAAATAGAAAAGAGAAAAAAAATGGTTTACTTCCTTACATCCACGAAGGGCACGACACATACAAGGTTTTGTCTAGCTTATTGCTATCTTTGACCACGTATAGTCGTTTATTTTATGTCGTTTAAAATGCAATAAAATGTAAGATCAGACCCTTCTATCTATCCTTCGCTGTAGCAGTGAGCAATCTTTATGAACTAAGCGTCTTCTTACTTTTCTACTCTAAACTTAGACAACTTTTCGAACTCTTTTAAGATAAAAGTGTGCGTAGGAGGTTTCAATTGTGGTAAAAGTCCTTCATCCAATTTCACGCACTGGATAGATGTGGGCTAGTAAAACTCTAAAGCCCTTTACGGCAAATCTCAGTATCGTCTGGCTGTACTAAAACCAACCATAGTAGTGCCGTAACTAACTTATCAATAAAAAAAAGAGTGTGCCTTGGTTTGCAAATATCTACACCATCACGTTCTTTTATGGTTTGTTTAAAAGCACTAGTTCTTTGATTTGTTGTCTCGGAGGTTATAGAGCTAGTTATATAGGAGGTTATAAAGTTGATGACGCGTGATCAGATCATCGTTCATTGGCCCAGAGAGGACAATTCCAAACCAAATCAAACTTTATAGTGCATCGATTGCATGGCAAATTGCTCTAGACAAAGAGGCTATATATTTTGAATATAAGTTGAATTGTGACGCACAACTAAAAGTTCCACTTGTCGAGAAGCTTTCAAATGGCATCCGCCATCTTTTTTCAGCTCTGGTCACATAGGTCACGTGATCAGATGTATACTACCTTCTTAACCCCAAGCTCCAAACATCTGCTCACAAAATCCATCCGTGTAAAAGTGTCGTAAAGTTTGCGTAAAGATTTCTTATTGTGATAAGGGTTGAATTTACAGTATCGCCTCAAATAAGCCTACAGATTTGTGTGTATCAATGCATAGACCGGTATGGACATTGGTGGCCTTATCCGAGTAGGTGATTTGTGGTCGTCTTACATGCAGGAGCACACGCAGTTTGTTAGGCCCTTGTTGGATTCAGAACCATGCTTTGCCCTCTGGATAGTACATGCGTATGGTTTGGTTTGGTTTGGTTTGGTTTATTTAGATCTCCATTAGTGAATACAAATATCACTATTCTTCGTGGAGTCCACACAAATACTAAAACAGAACATAACAACAGAATATACTGGACATTATACAATAGAAATAATAGAAGTAACAAACTAAACTCGAAATCAAATAATAATCAAACTAATAGAGATCAATTATACAAAAACGTTATATAACAAAATATCTATTTTAAGTAGCGTTGAAATTGATAATGCAACGCAAGATAATGCAACTCAAGATTTGGGTGGGAGAGGTCAGAGATCAAAGCAAAATTAAATATAATGGCAAATCAAAATACGTAGGTAATTAATCAAAATAGAAATAACTTAAAATGAAGAACCGTGCCTAATCCTAACCAATTTGGGTATAGAAATGGATAGCTACGGTTCTAGTTACGGTAGCCCTGTTTCCTCAATATCCGTTGGCGTAACTGTAAATTGAATATGTAGAAGCATACGCAATTTTTTAGGCTCTTGTTGGATCCAGAACCACGCTTTATCCTCAGGCATGGTCCTGGATAGTACATGCGTGTCCAAAACCGTACCTGATCCTTACCTTAACTCATTTGGGCACAGGGCTATAGATAGGCATAGTTCTGAATATGGTAGCTATCTTCTCCACTACATGAAGAACTCTGAGCAAACAAAATCCAAAATGTGTATACGCTTTGACTTAACTGTAACTTGAATATGATTCATGATGTAAAAGTATGAATAAAACCACCATAAAACACACAAAACCTGTAAAATACAGAATTTGTTTGAAGTACCAATGAGTTTTCTGGTCGTTTAATGGTTGCATCGCCAATATAAAGGTGTTAGGTGCGTGTAAAGGATAGTATTTTACATTGAAGATATCAACAGAACATGCACATAAGTCAATTGTTCGATAAAGCTTATAATCACTCATACGAAGTTTTGTCTCCAGCCATGCGTTCTCTAAGAAAACGTGCTACTGACAGATAAGGTAATAGCGCCCGCTTTCTAATAATTTATGTCACGCTGTGCCTTTTATTACCCAAGATTTAATGCCAACGCTTTATGAAACATAATCTATCATCAAAAGTATTGCGGTACGATCTATGTACTGATACCATTCAAACCCCCAAGGGCATACTGAATACAGGAGCTGTAGTCTCTATAAAAGTTCTTTCGATTTCGGAGGGTAGACTTTTTCTTGAATATCTACAAAATATGAAGATACAACTGGTACATTGCTACGACATGTCACAATTAAAAATCGTTTTACACTTTTTTTTCTTTTTGATACAACCTATCTTATGGAGCATACTTATGACTTATTCCTAGAGCATGTTAAAGCTTATCATACTGTAAAGGAAAATGATATCGAAACAAAACAACAAAAACTAACATTCTTTTCACATTTGATTTTTGAATCATCTATGTTTGGGGCGTGTTCCAAGTTCTAAAAATACCCCTATTACTTGACATTAACAGTTAACACACGCAAACAGAAACTAAAAAAAAGTCACCACTTTCTGACTTCCGTGCATCTCGTAACGGACAGAGTTCACATCTACATGTACATGTTGACTACACACACGCACCATGATTTATTAGTCAATTTATTTCCTCCACTTCTCAACCCAAAGTCAAGTCCACCGACGTCTTGCCGGATAATACGTTCTGCACACCTATTTCACGCCTTGTTGGCAGCCTTCCGCAGCCATAAAGGGCTTTAGAATGCATATATATAAACTCAATCAAGGCTCGTTTGACCCCTTCCGCTTTTGTGGATCAATAGTTGGTGTAACGACCTTGCCCTGGTCAGGGTTGTGTCAGCCGCTTGCGTAGAGGAAGTATCTAACGTGGGTGGGAAGTGCGTACCTCGGTCTTATTAATCTTTCTTGAAATCAATCTTGAAATACATAAAAGAATCAAAGTATACTTTTGAAAGCAATGTGAAAGAACTGTGTCTAATCTCCAAGCAGGTCTTTTGGTGCTTGCAAGACAGTATCAAACTGAAAAGACAGTATCAAAATTGACAAGACAGTTTAAAAATTGGCAAGACAGTATCAAATTGAAAACACAGTATAAAAATTGGCAAGACAGTATCAAATCGACACGACAGTATCAAATTGGAAAGACAGTATCAAATACTTAAGGCGGTATCCGTTTGCCACCCTGGCGTGAAAAAGATACCAGTACAAAAAAGAAAGCCCGATACAAACGCGTCAGAAATAAGCCGAATCCTAAATCTCTGCTTGTTGAGTAGACTGTGACTTGTCAAGAAGGCCTGCCACTTATACAAAAGAAAAGCCTTTACACTCGACGTACTTTATGGATAGACATAAAACGTGATACGGCCGTATAATCACGACCATCAAAAGAAATATGTTCCGAGTGAAGTGCATAAACCCCGCTTTTAGACGCTATAGCGCTAACAAGATGGAGCTTAAATCACGAACTAGTCATCCCAGTTCGGAAGCCCGCTAAAGAGCGTTCACTCACTTTAAATGTCAATGAAGCAGGTAGCTAAAATAAGTCTTGCCATGTGGTGCTCTTATTAGTACTTCAACGGATTTTGGCCCTGTTCAAACCAAGTCTCTCATACGCTTTCAATGTGGTTTGCACGGATTCAGGATTCATGTGGCTCCATCTGAATGCTCCAAATCGCATTGAAAGTGCCTCGATCCCAAACCACATCTGGAGGTAGTTTCGATACGCCTTGACTGGATCGCGATTTGCGTCTGAACGCAATGTGGTTTCACCGGTTTACTGTGCATATTGACCCGGTCATGGATTACGGGGTGATATTTCTGTATTCATATGCAACGCCAAAATCTACGTGGCAGCAAGATAAAGACCAATAATGCCCATTCTAGGACGAGCTTCACTGCCTCTGGCAGGACCACGTCGGCATTCGGCCCAGGTACACTGAGAGGAGGGCTTCAGCTAACAGGTCGTTGACCTCTGATATTGATAACACGCTACCTTGCGTGTGTTCATCAAACAACAATAAATTTAGTTTAGGCGAATCGTGCTCGGGCACGGTTTAGAAGGAACGTGTGGCACGTGGACCAGATGTGAGGAATGTGGTTTACCCGAATCGCGCTCAAAGCGACTTGGTTTGAACGGGACCTAAGGTTAGACGGAGATTCAAAGTCTAATTTAGAGTGAAACCACAAGGCTTGGACAAACTTACATGCATTCAACATATTGAAATACTATAAAGTAAGAGGTACTTACTACTTTTTCGTGAATAGGGAGTACTTAAGCATCGACTTACTCATTCAAGCGTTTACTAACGGGCTTTATCACATTGAAAACCCATCTATTTGGGCAAAAATTCATTCTAAAGCGGGATTAAACTGTAGAATACGTAACAAATTATCGTCTAAATCAATGACTGCATGTTCGCAATGGATACCATGCCATTATATCACCCTAAGTATTGAATCCCTCCCCTCTAGAATACCAGAGAGTACTGAACAGTACTGATCTTCGTCAGCCCATCGTTTGTGATATCTCATTATGTCTACTAGATAGAAGACGTGAACCGATGACCAGACATTTTATGTCTCTAAAGGTTATGTTTATCAATTCATACATTCACTCCTTTCTGTGCAGTCTGGATGAGGCGCCCAACTCACTGTTTCAAAATCTTGAGTGTGTTTACTAAAACTAAGGCAAATATCTGAAGATCTAACAAACAAGTGACCAGCCGCTTCTATAGAAGTTACGTTAGGTGGACATGCTCTCTTCTACAGAAACCGAGCCAGTACTGTTTTTATACCCGCGAAGGTCCCCTCAAACCAGCGCCGCCCAAATCAATACTTTCGTCCCGGAAGTGACAACCTTTTGCGAGACGGAAGTTTCTACGCTTCGGCGAAAACCGGTTTCTCGCCTGGTCACGTCCCTTTATGACGTCCGCACAAAGTTAAGTGCGTCCTGACGTAAACCATGCCCGACCATGAATAAAACAGACGCCCCCAGAAGGTGTTCGTTAGTAATTGCCTTATGTACTATTATTACTTGACATGATGGATTTCAGTGGGGTATAAGGCGTGACTCTGACGGATGGTTCTGATACAAGCTTTAGGCGACACTTTGTCGAACAGGCATGGTAAATAACAAGTGGAGTCCTTAAATGCTGCATTATGTAACATTAGGACGATACAAAACGTAAATTCTCTGGTCATTTTTTTACAAAATAAAATGAATCAAATTACTTCTCCATTGAAAATAGGTGCCATTCAGGAAGTGGAAGTGACAAAATATGACGCCTCACAGTTGTGTTTAAAAGTTGGAAACATCTTGGTAGTTTATGGTGGTGCCACAAACTGAGTGCACCGCGTGTAGGCTGATTTCTTTTTCGAAAGAGCTGGAAATTACAATAACAGCAGGTCTACAGTTCATAGTAGTTTTAGCAAAACTACAGACACCTGAGATTTAAAACGAGAGAGAGTTACGGAAAATGTTATCTTATAGCCTTTTCTGTGGTTGGTTATGCCATAGCCTGCTTTAACTCTTGTTCTAATGGCAATTCTGTGCATCATATGCTTCCTTTGCTGGGGATTTTAGACGCTTTTGGAATAGGGGATACTGGTTTTGTTTTACTATAGTCTACAATGTTACTAAGAAGTCCGGACAGCATCAGGATTACAAAAGTTAAAAAAAAAATATGTTGGGCACAGCACTGGGGACGTGAATCTGCTTCCCAGCATATATTGGGAGCAACAGGACAGCCTACAGCATCAGAATGGAAGGACGTACTACTAGCTATACGACAAAAGTGTGTGACCGCACCGTTAACCGCTAAACCACCTAATGGGGTCAAAACTGGCCCCAAGGCGTATATAGATATGTGCCATTTCGACATTTCTTGTTGAAAACGAAATCCTTTCTATTAGTTTGTTTGTATGTATGTCTTATAACTTCTCATACGATTTTATTGAGATTGTTGGCTCATTGCTGTCCTTTGAAAGACCTTAATGTTGAATCAGGAAAGTCAATAGTTGCCTATGGAATTGGGGTCAAAGGTCATCAACATGACTGCCTGTAGGTCTCTTGTGAAATTAAATTAAATCATGATAATGAGCAGAAATTATTCACACCTAATCATGTCCCTCATAGATTAATGAAACTAAAATTCATAACATTCGTACAAATCACAAAAAGAGCCACACAAAAAAACTGTATTCATGCAAAACATTATTGGGTCAGTTTTAACCCCAAACGGTAAGATTCGTCTAAAAAAACCTACGGTGGTTTGAGGGTTAAGAAATTTTGCAGTGGCCTCAGCGGAGCGTGTCCCTATCGGGCCGGGAATCGCCAACCTTCATGGGAGTTGACAGCGAGGGGTCCGCGGAGCACTCCCCACTAATGGAACATTATGAAGCTGACATTTAAAAACGGTTCGCTGCTTCTGCTTACAAGATCCAGCCGCTGAAGGACGGTAATTGGGGATTTGCTTCGCAGGACGTCCTGAAACGATCAATCACAGTACGGCCAAAACAGATAACCATGAAATAAACCATAAGACGTACTACGGACGTCTTATATTACCCGTTGGCACATTTATGGCATTGACCAGTGGCTACTAAATCTTGTACTACTTCATAAAATATGAAATATATGACGCCGCAAAATGAACCCTAAGATATATTAACGTGGATGTGGGCTACCTGTTGACATATATACATTATACACTTCCTGGCAACTGGGTACTAGATCTTGATATCACTTCATAAATATCCTATCTTCGACACTACAAAATTAACCTTAATATAAATTAAGGTCAATCTGGGCCACCAGTTGACACATTTATAGCATTTAATGATTGACCAAAGATTACTAAATCTTCTATTACTTCATAAAAGATCGAATTCACAAAAAACACAAACTAAACCTTTATACGATGTGCGGTCGGTCTTAGCTACACCCGATACAATAAATTTGCATAATATGAGTACAAAACGCGGAATGTTAGGTCTAATATCATTTCATGAAATATCATGTTGACGAAAACGCAAAATAAAACCTTAAGAAAACTAAGGTCCGGCTAATTTACTTGCCATCACTTTTACAACATATGGTGACTGACCTCTGTATATTAAGTTAAGTGTCACTTTATAAAAGTTGTATTTGTGAAGCCATAAAAG
The DNA here is from genome assembly GCA_013266295.2 of Branchiostoma floridae x Branchiostoma japonicum. NCBI lineage: Eukaryota > Metazoa > Chordata > Leptocardii > Amphioxiformes > Branchiostomatidae > Branchiostoma > Branchiostoma floridae x Branchiostoma japonicum. The sequence goes on along the minus strand of CM023825.1, from coordinate 29,938,232 downwards.
AAACCTTAAAACTAATTAAGGCCAGTCCTGGTTATCTCTTGACACATTGCTAATATATGATAACCGATCACTGGATATTAGGTCTGATATCATCTCATAAATGATCCAATTGCCATGGAATTTTACATGAAATACGTTGGATCGTTATCGTCTATGGATGCAATACTTAGGGTGGTATAATGGCCTCATATCGATTGCAAACATGCAGTCATTAATTTATCCTATTACTGACTGTACTCTCCGGATTTTGTGTTGATGCATAGTTGCCGTTGCCTATGTTGCCCTTCTTAGAATGCATTGAAAGATTCGGCCTAATAGTCTCTCTTAGTGTCCGTCGCAACGAAAAATTGACGGTCATTGGGAGAATTTGTCTTTACCTTCGGGAAAGAATATATCCTTCCGCGGAAGGGTACTGTTTTTGGTCATGTTTGTGTGTTCGCACGGTGGGTTTGACGAATTTCTTTGATTTTCGGTATATGATGATTTATTGGGGTTCAGATGATTCAGATTGTTTTTGGTCATTGTAGCTGTAGTCGTCGGCAAATGCAACTCCTACAAACCGTCTCCAAATCAATCCACTAACAAGTACCTGAATACCTACAAATATTTAGCAGAACATCTCATATCTATCAAACAAGGCACAATACTAACTTATCTTTAAAACGTCCTATTAGAATCCAGCCAGAGAAAGTTTTGCATATAGGGGTGTATTTGCCTGAAATGACTTACCTGCTACAGTTAGAGTGGCCACGTCCAGCATATCTTTTGAGAGGCTTCTGATGCAACACTGCTGACCTCTGACCTCCTGACCTTGGCCTGGGCTATCGACTCCGATTCATGGTACACGATTCTGTTTTGACGCTTGGTTTATGTATGTATTGTTTTTATGTGTTGATTTCCGTTTGTCTCACTGTTTGTGATGTCCTACCTATGTGCAGGGCATACCTGCAAAGCAATGCGATTAGCATTGAGTGTATCCACCCTGTTAAAATAAAACAGAAACAACAACAACAGCTGTATTTTAATGTGTTGAAAAAAAGACACCCCCGTGCAGCACGTGGTGCGAACGTCTAATGTTATCGACTGTAATGGCTAAATGTAGGGATGTCTGGCCTCCATAAAACGTCAAATATCCAGGTGTTCAAGACATTTTAGGACTGTACTGAAAGTGTATGCGATAATCTGTTGGAGTCATACTTTTTTTTCAAAATGGGGTGTCTGCCCCCCCCCCCAAAACCCCTTCAAATATCCAAGTGTTCAAGATATTTTAGGACACCTTTTTTTTAAGGCTTCGGGGTAGCCGTTTAAATTATGCATGTTCACGTAACTTTAGGAATGCATTCTGGTCTACATTCTAGCAAAAGTAAGCCTTTTGGTGCGTGCGGGCAATACGTGATCCTTGAAGTAGAACAAAGAGGCTATTCCTGGTGCATCATAGCCAGAAACCATACTGTTTTATGACCAGTCTATCCAAAGTAAATCCTGCTAGTGCGGAGTTTATGGAAAAGTAATCCGTTTTTATGAAGCTCCGGCCTGCATGGCTGAAGGCAATACAAACTATGTGCACAGAAGGTCCCGAGCTGTCTGATGTGTGACCTTGACTTTCAAGGTCGCCAAGGTCACTTTTATGGTCCGTTCAAGCGAATTATTAACATTAAATGAGGAGCAATACTATCACTGCACCAATACGTTTTGTAGCCCCATCGAGACAGTTAAATCATGGCGTTCGAAGCGTGAAACATATACGACGCAGTTTGCAGCCCGGGAATTGTAATTCCTCCAAGCCCACACCCCATTTAATTCCAACACATACTAAAACTTCCCTCGAGCGCATGTAAGTACTTGATATCCAGACATACTATACCAATAGCAATAATAGCATTATTTATGGATCGGTATATGGTATGGATATATCGTTAAGTAATGTCTGTGAGTTAACTGAGCGAACTGATTATGATACAAGGCCAAGGCTGAAAAGTTTAGTAATCAAAAATCACCTGTTTATGCAATGCTCACATAGTAGTATCATACTCTGTATGATCACCCTGGGTATAGGCAATGCATATAACCATCTGGTGCATCTGTTAGCTAACAAAAAGGAGTTTCGAATATTCAGCCGCCGTCGCTGGTATCAGCAATGTCTGACCTTGTTTCGGCAACCCGTTACATACAATCACCAAGAGACATCAGTTTTTAAGTTATTAAACCTCAAACCACCGTATGGGGTCATAACTGACCCCAGGCTGCTATAAATATGTGCCATTTCCACATTTCTTGTCGAAAACGAAATCCCCCCTATGAGTTTGTTTGTATATATGTCTTACAACTTCTCATCCGTTTTTACTGAGATTGCCCCATTGTTGATTGAGGTATCCTAGAAAGTTTATACGTGGTCCTGTGGGGTCAAAACTGAGCCCAAGCATTTTAACATTTGTGAGTCTTTTTTTTTTTTTTGTCCTCGATATTTCTTCCAGGTAATATATTTGCTTGAGTTTTCTGCTGCCCTTTCAATGACCTCAACATTTGAATCAGGAAATTCAAAGATTGAGACCGTAGAACAAGTTTCCGATGGACTTGGGGTCAAAGGTCATCCATATCGCTGCTTGTAGGCATGCTGTGTGAGGTGCATAAATTATAATAATGACTAGATTTCACACCTAATCGTGTCAAAATGTCCTTCATAGATTAATGAAACTATACGTACATAAAAATCACAAAAAAGAGTAAAAAAAATGTATTCGTCCAAAACACTTCAAGTTTTGACCCCATACGGTAAGATTCGTTGCGCGCAATAAAAACATACGGTGGTTTGAGGGTTAATAAGTACAAAGCAATAGCAATACCGCCTGTGTGGGCGGGACCCTACTCAGATGATTTGGATCTTCCTCCGTGATTTTCGATGGTTCGAGCAATGTCTGGCCATCTTTCAATGACCTATTGATTAGAGTACTGAACTCCGACAAATACAAGACCCGCAAATGTCGACACGGCACAGACATGCTCATTACATGAAAGACATAACTAAGGCAACAACTAGACAACTCCAAAAGCTGACAGAAGCAGAAATACTGATTACATGAAGTTTTCACGACAGTAGATACAGAACCAGTAGGTAATGGTGTTCCCATAAGTATTGGCAATGATGACCATGAAATGAAGAACATTCAAGTGCAACCTTCGCCGACGTATTCAAGTACAAAACGTTGGTAAAAATGTTGTCTTCTCTGATGTAGATACCGATTTATCATTTTAGGCTGCCTATTTCACAGGATCGCCATATGCGTTTGTAGAGGTCTTTTGTTGAAGAACAAAGCAAAAGATCCCTATAGTAAAGTAGAAGTAGTATTCTAAGTATTCTATTGTTAAATAATAACAGATCAAACAGTTGTGGTCCATTTATTGGATTACTATGGGTTTCTAGGAAGGGCAGTTTTGCATCATCTTTCACAGAACAAAGCAAGTAAGAGGGAACAAAGAAAAATCGGTATATGTGGGCGGTCAGCGAGGCAGCAGGGATCGATGGTGTAATTACATTTCAAAGGGGGAAGTTGGGAATGTAACCAAATTAAGTACCGTCTTACCCCTGAATGGGGAGAGTCTAACGGGGTTGTTACAGATTTATTGAATAGTTTCCACACTACAGATCACTTATATACGATCAAAGATGCATGAAGAACATATAACTTAAAGCGCGGTAATGGTAATGGCAATGGCAAAATGTAAAATGCATAACATTGCTGCCAAATTGCTTTACACAGTTCTGCCTCAAGAAGTTAGGAAAGTTACAGAGTTTGGTTTCATGCTGACATTCGTTGTAGGTCATTGTAGGATTTGTTGCAGTGGAATTTGCCAGCAGCGGCAGCAGTGACAGAAGCGACCGCCGACATGGCACCCTTTTCTGTAACAAGACAGAAGAACACATGCATGATACGTCGATGAAGGTTAACATACAGGTAAGGAGATACACAAGTAAACTGTTACTAAAGCAAGATTTTGAAAACGTAACGTTATATCATAAAGAAAGAAAGCGTCGATGAAGATTAGACACCCAGGTAATAAGATACAGAGATACATAAGAAAACTGTTACTTAACCAACTGGATAGATTTGTGAAAACTGTCAGATGTTTCAAGCAGCATCCACTACGTTTCGTTAGTTACTCCCATTTTTTCTAAGTTGGCACATGCACGACTGTCCCAAGAATGCCCTCAGTTCGTAATCATACGAAATACGTGGCCTGGCCTTTATCCAGTTGGCATTTTGACGAAGGCAGCAATTTAAGGAAAACAATGTCAGCTTGATTGGTAACTTAGTCATTAAGGACAAATTGTCTGAGAGACGAACCAAAGCATTTAACGTGTGTGTAACGTCTGTGTGTAGCAGATAGATCTTCGTTAAACGATGCTTCTGCAAAGATCTCTACATCCCTAAACCTTGAAAATCGATATGCACTTGAAGGAGGAGTCATTGCATTGCTACAAGTACGGAAATACAAAGATTATCCATTGCCATTGCATGCCCTTCATTATTGACCATTAGGATTAGTCTGTTGGCTCAGATTAGCCTCTTTAATTTATTCTCATTTGATGTTAATGTCCTAAATCTGTTGATGAAGTAAAAGACGTGTCCACGTTACCCTCGAATTTCAGGATCACACCATCGGTTAGCTCGGAGCCCAATTGTATTGGCCATCAGCAAATTGTCAACTGGAGCTACTGACGCAAAACTATTATACAATGCTCTTACATGACTTTATTCCACACACTTCAGGCACTGGGGGTCTCCAGGTCTGACTGGAGGGCTGAGAGCAGACCAGTCTGGAGGGAACTATGCGTGTTTGAAGTCGCCATGCGTCAGTCCCTGACACCTGCGGATGATTGATTATATGACCTTTATTATTGCCCCATTGGGATTAGTCTGTTGCTTTAGATAATTCCCTTTTCACTCGATGGTAATGTGGCGAATTGTTGATAAAGGAACTTACCACGTTGGCCTCAAAATTCACGGTCACTCCATTGGATAGCTAGGATTGGAACCCAGTTGTATTGACCTTTTGGTAATTGTCAACTGGAGATAGCCCGTACCAGGCTTCGGGAAGCGGCTGGAAAGAGTAGAAATTGGCCAAATAGACAGTTAACACGTCAGGGGGAGTTGGTCCACGAGAGAGTACAGTTTGCCTGGTAGAGGCTAAACTGAAGATACAGTACGGGGTTGTTTTGCCATCAACTCTGGCCTATTTCTCCACAATAAAGGTGGGCGTACGTATTACCAGAGCTTACATTTGCAACGGTACATGTAGTTTATATGAAGTAGTTTAATGGTTTTGTGATCTCTGAAATACCTAAAGACTACAATCACGAACCACGAAACCGTGTTACCTTTGAGCAGATGCAGAAAAATTCAAATCAAGGACAGCAACATGACTGTCAGCACCTATCTGCTTCATTAATATTTGTTTGATTATTATTATTACGTTAATTTTGCCACACACTCGCTGTACTTAATGTGATTTGTTTTATGTCTATAATTTCATTTGTAACTTGTTTCGTTGGGCTACCTTGGAAATCAGTTGTTCTAAACTGAAGGTACAACCCAACTGTTTTAAGATCAATCAATCAATCAATAAATAAATATCAAAGTGAATGAAAACGCACTATATAAAATGCCTATTCTGACGAATTACAATGAGTGGGAGAATAGCATTTGTTTGCAAGCTAGAGCAAGATTTCCATCTTCTTCTACTATCACAGCAAGTTGTAGTTGACTGGGTTTTCTTATAGGTCAGTCAAGCAACACAAATTGATGATGTAATTTCATTTCAAAAGGGTTTGCGGTAAATGTAACAAAATTAAGTACAGCATTTCCCACGAATAGGTGTTAACTTAATGATGTGCCCACTAGATTGAGTGGAATGTTTCCGCCCGTATGATTGCAATGCTTAAAGATCTCATGCAGAAACTTCAAAGCTGATAATGCAGAGGTGGCAGCATCGACTGTAATCTTGCGCCACGGAGAGTTGTTAGTTACTCTAGAATTGCTGCGAGTTGCGTACGCGTGGGAGGGTAGATAACACACCACAAATGGTTACCCTGAAGTTATACTTTAAAGAGGGTAGGTGTTAATTGGGTTTCTGGGAAATGTAGAGGAGGAATACGATTTGGTATTTTAATTCCCTTCGCATACCTTGGCATCGGCTGTGGGCATCTGGAGACTAAATGAGAACTTTGAACATCTTGAAGCTTTCTTGGTAAGTTGTCAACTTGGTTATTTCTTAAAACGTAGATGGAAAAAAATGGAAACATACAAAATTTTTTTTTTCATTTAGATATGGATGACTTTGAACATATTAACGCATTCTTGATAAATATTATATTATATTATACTATACTCTTATCATTTCTAAAAGTTGGTGGAAAGAGATCATATAACCTCACTCCATTTAAGCATCTTTATTACACCTTATACATATATGTCTATCAGCAGAAGGATAATCATGAGTATAACACACATTATGATAGAAATAAAGAGTCCGTGCCATAGTATATCTGTGTAATACTATGTAACATTAAGATCACTAGTATTCCCCGTAGTACCATGTTGGTTAAGCATGTACAGATTTATTGAAACAAAGTAATAATGTAACTTATTTAATCATATGTAAATTATTATAACTTAATTTACTTAACATCGTCATGTGCAGGCTGGTCACGCATTAGACATTCATTTTGATTACATAGTATGATGCATCTTCTGGTGACAAAGACCATAATAACAACCCAAAGATTGTCAGGACAATGTTTGGGCCGCCGAAACAAGGGCGATTTGCTTGGAATGTAAGTCAATTGTCTGATAGAGGAAAGGACGTATACAACAATGAGGACATCTACTGACTAATAACTGAACTGCATAACATTAGAGATTTCTCAGCTCTCTATATTGCATCTTTATTTGAAACTCCTCCAAGGCGTAATGGTAATAGTTGTTGCCTTGTTTGGTATATTGACAATAGGAATGTATTATTACCGGGCTGGGTTGCTGGCGCAGACGTCACAAGAAACAAGATCTAGACGAAGAAAACAACCTGTAAAAAGTAGGTATTCTTATAGCTAATCTCAGACAATGTAAAAGATTAGGGGACACCTTTTTCGTCACTAAATATGGTACTAAAGACTAGAGGGAGAAAACAACAATGTGAATTTAATATACATATCTATTCTAATCTTACAAATTTTCAATATGTCAAGCTTCTGTACATATACACTAGCTGATAAACCCTGCTGATACATTCCCACTGAATTATACTCCAAAAATATACTATAATATATAATACTATAATAATGATATAATAATGCTAATAATAATACTAAAATGATACTATGATCTGCTAGAGCTTGAAGATGACTTCGTTAACAGCCTGTAAAAGATCAATATGCGCATAGCCATTGAGCTTTACAATTTGCATAACCAAATATGGTACAAGTGAAGGCAAGAGGGTGTTAACAACCTGATATAAATGTTAAAATACATAATAGCTACTTCCAGACAATCAACTCAACCATATAAGTAAGAACAGTTTATCACACGTCGTCACAGACCAGCTACCCTGAGCACGTACCCTACAGGCACAGCGGCAAGAAATGTTCCCCCATAACCTCCTGTCTAGCGAAGTAGAGTGACAATTGAAGATACCTTTTTAAAACCTTTGGATGAGCCTCAAAGGTAAGTCCTTTCTGTTGATAGCCAAGTTATAAAATATAAAATAAAAGTAATACATGTACAGAAGACTTGTATGCCTGTGGCTATAACATACAGGAGGGCCGGTAGACTAATCTACCACCTGGCTAGCTACATCCACTAGACCACGAGTTCTATATGAAAATTTTACATGTTAACATACTTTTCCATATGAGTTGGCAGTGGATTCATAGGATTCATAGGCAGTGGATACAGGAATTGACGCTATTTTTCACTTCTAAACAAAACCTCAGAAAGTTAAAGTATATGACAGAACACTAGTAGTTTTTTTTTCATTTCAGGTGCAATTTTGTTTCTCGTTACAAGAGGACAGTTGTATGCTGCACATTTGTCACACTTGTAGATAGATTTAGTTTCTTTCTTATGTCTTTTCTAATGTGCAGACATGTGAGATTTCTGTGTAGCACAGAAGCTACAGAAATGGTAGTAAGGTGGTCCTCCTGTGTTGGTTTTTATGTATTGGGATAAATATTGAGTTGCCATGTACCCACATTCCCCACACATGTAGTGTTTCTTACTAAAATGATGTTGATTTATTAGCAAAGGTAGATCACAGCAATATGCTGAATTACAAGCCTTTTTGTGTTACAAATTGTCAAAATTACACAAAACTTTATTAAGTTTAAAAAGTTCTTGTCTTACACATTTAACACTTTTAACGAATTCTAACATGGCATGTTTCATGTAAAACAATAATACACAATTACAAGTACTAAGTAGATATACAAATTCAGGCACAAACAGTAACCTTTAATAGGTTCCAAATGTGTTGTGTCCTTTCTTAGACGCTTGACCAAATTGTTCATAGGTTTTGGCATGTTGGAAAATGTCATATTTTTGGCTGTTTCACACATTGTAGAGTTTCTCACCTGTGTGCTGCACAATTGTTACGCTGGTCACACTTGTAGGACTTTTTGCCTGTATGGGTTCTCATATGTATAGTTAAGTGATACTTGTTTGCTGTCCTGTACCCACACTCCCCACACATGTGGGGCTTCTCACCGGCGTGTTTTGTAAGATGCTGGTCCAAGTTGGCTTTTTGTACTGCAGAATAGTCACACTGGTCACACTTGTAGGGTCTTTCTTTTGAATGAGTTTTTAAATGTCGGGTTAAGAAACACTTTTGAGCTGCCAAGTACCCACACTCTGCACACATGAATATTTTCTTACCAGTGTGCTTTGCTCGATGAACGGCCAAGTGAGATTTCCGTATTGCAGAAAAGTCACACTGGTCACATTTGTAGGGTTTCTCACGATTGTGTATTTTTAGATGATCGTTCAGCTTGTCTTTCCGTAGTGAAGAATAGTCACACTGGTCACACTTGTAGGGTCTTTCTCCTGTATGGGTTTTCATATGCTGGGATAAGTTCGACTTTTTATTTACCCTGTATCCACACTCCCCGCACCTGTAGGGTTTCTCATTGGTGTGTATTAATAGATGAGCGTCTAACGTGCATTTCCTTGATGCAGAATAGTCACACTGGTCACACTTGAAGGGTCTTTCTCCTGTATGAGTTTTCATATGCTTATTTAAGTCACACTTGCGAGCTGCCCTGTATTTACACTCCCCACACTTATAGGGTTTGTCACGGGCGTGTTCTGCTAGATGTTGGTCCAAAGAGGTTTTCTGTGCTGCAGAATAGTCACACTGGTCACACTTAAACAGTTTTTCAACTGTGTGGGTATTCATATGTTGGGACAAGTGAATCTCTCGCTCTGCCCGGTACCCACACTCCCCACACTTGTAGGGTTTCTCATCAGTGTATTTTGCTAGATGTGGATTCCTAAACTGCGGAATAGTCAAACTGGTCACATCTGTATGGTTTTCTACTTTATGAATTTTCATATGTCGGGATAAGTTAGACTTTAGAGCTGTTCTGTACGCACAGTTCCCACATTTGTAGGGTTTCTCACCGGTGTGTTTTGCTCGATGTTGGATCAAAGAGGTTTGCTGTGCTGCAGAAAAGTCACACTGGTCACACTTGTAGGGTTTTTCCCCTGTATGGGTTCTGATGTGTTGGATTAACTGATACTTTTGAGCTGCCATGTACCCACATTCTTTACACATGTAGGGTTTCTCACCAGTGTGTTTTATTATATACTGGGCTGATGTATATTTCTCAGGTTCTACTTCTGTTTGGCTACTAGTGACGCAAGGCTCCGGAGTTGTCCTAAACCTGCTCTCCTCACACTCCAAGGGTTTCTCGCAAGTTTCATCCATCGCTGTTCTCTGTTTGGATAGAAACAAAAAATCAAGAATAATCAAAAACTATTTATGTCAGGATTAAACAATTTCTCAAACCTGAAGCACTTTTTGTAACAATAATAATTTAGTTGGGTTTTGTGAGTGCCTGGCATGCATATCTGGAATTAAAAAAAAAGAATATGTAAAAAACAACAACTGAACTATATTGTAGCTTTGCGTGGTGTCATCATAGGACTGATAGGATTCGAAGCAAACACAGTTATTGTTATAAATTAAATTACTGTTAGGAATCCAGAATACTGAAATCACCTGCGTATGACAAGGGTGCTGAATCAGAGGCTACCTTCTGTCTGGATGCAGTGAGGGGCGCCGCAACCCGGAACAGCAGATTTTCTTTAATTGTAAAATCCTAGACTCCTCTTGCCACATGCAGTCATAACACATTGTTTAGATCTACCGCTATTACGTGTATATTTATCTTAGGCAGAGAACTGGTAAATGCTAGGGATTATAAAGGGGCTTAAGAAGGAGTTTCGTTCTGTCAGCTTGTCTTTGAAACACATAATATCTGTTACCTGTCAGTGAACTTTTGTTGTTGTTGCATTTGTTTTCAACTTTAAATCGGATGCCAACACACAAACGTAACCGAGACTATATCCTGGGCCCGATGTCAAACGCAGGTTTTTAACCTGCCAAATATTTGCCCCAAATACTGTTGGGGGGTTCAACTCCTCTGTTATTTTAAGTGCACCTGAGCAGAAATCTAGAGGGAGCAGAATTTTGGCTCCACACCGGAACCCCCTATATGGAACACAAAGAAACTACAACTAACTATATCTTATACTGAACCTTTGGTGCTGTTTCAAATTACACCCATGGAATTGTCTCTTTAACCAACAAGGCTACTGGTCGGTACTCAATATACAAACACGTCCGCTGCCCCCCCCCCCCCCCCCATCACATGTCGATCGCAAACACACTTCAAATTCAAATTTACCGCCGAACAATCACCAACCAGGAGACATTAGAACAAACTAAGGTCTTACCTGTAGGTCTATGGTAGATAGCGGTCGCAACGACTTCTGGAATTACGTGAAAATGGCGTAAATTTGTAATTGGAGGAGGCGACACTAAAGATAATGGCGGTAACCAAAATGGCGAATGTCTCAGGTCCCTAAGGGTATTAAAGTGGAAAGACCAGTACCCGTATAGGTACGGTACAGTACATACAAGGGCCCATTAGTACACTTTGAAGCCTATTCCTATTTAATGTATTTATACTCATTGAGTATTTAAATTCAATAATGGGTTTTAAGTTAAGAGAACGGAAGACAAAGCAAGATATTATCTCAGCTGCTGACTGTCAATGAGGGATAGTTTTCCAGACAAGGCTACTTGTGTACTCAAAAGGTGCAGAAACTGTTTTGAGCGTTTGAAGAAATGTGCATCAAACTTAGTCCAAAGGCACTCCTAAAAATAATGTCAGAATTTCACAACACCATACTTCTGTATGATTATCTATATAGAATTGTTAAACTTGAAACCTAGTTGAACGCTGAATAACAGAAAGGCCTTTAAAATGTCGGTACACTTACAAACAGATGCGATGTCATAAATCACTACAAATAGTACTGAATATAACGAAGTAAACAGCATGTACATGGTGACTATGTATAGCTACTTTCTGGCAATCAACACAAATGGCCGATATTTACATGTAGCGTTACGGTGGCGAAAAGTAAAAGGGGGTATTACTAAGCAACCTACACATGGTTAATATTCATTCAGCTACTCCCAGACAATCAACAAAAATGGCTAAGCTCAACATGTTGCGTCACGGTGGCGAAAAGCAAAAGGGGGTAAACAACCTGCTAAATGTAAATAATTCATATAGCTTAAAGCTTAGACAATTAACTCAGCCGTACGAATAAGACTAATTCAGAGTAAGTTATCACAGAATAATATACCACAGCACAAATTCTACAGTCGCACCAGCTAAGAGAAGGCTGAACGTCCTTCATAACATCCTGGCGAGAAAGAGTCAACTGAAGATACCAGGTTGAAAACGTTCAACTTCAAAGGTAAGTCTTCAAAGATATGCATAGGCTTGTATGATGGTGACGCACATTGCTCACAATCATGATATCTATTAACGTTGGACATCTATGGATGTTTTACAAAAGCATGTTCTTGCTGCGCATATTTGATGGTCTCTCACCATAGAAATGTAGCAAAGAATGCCCTATATATACTAAACCCTGTTCTTAAGAAGTTTAATGTGTTTCTGGCCTTGCTAGTAAATATGTAGCTGATTTCAATTTTGAAACGAGTCTGGATTCAGGGAAAGACGATTCCGTTAAAAGGGTTTTGTTTGGGCACATTCATTTTAGAGTAGAAGAACTGTGATGATGTGATTTATTCCAAGTGTGTGTTGCTGTTAAAAAATGGAACCAAGACTAAATAGAAGTCCAGACCGATGTAGTTAATGCCCATCCTAACACTTATCAAGAAGCATTGCGACTGCAAGAGAATTCACGTTGAAACCCATTGGGCATAGAAGCCATTGTCATCTGTTTTCCATTGAAGTCATTGGGGTCTTGACATGCAAGAAATCAACCCATTTAGTCTAGCAAGTGCTTGAATGACCTTTAGTATACAGTGGTGTAGGTCCCGTTTCTTCAATTCCTGCTCATTGTTCTTTTCAGGTGGCAAGACAAGATGGGAAGAAAATTACGACGGACGTTTATTTATCTCCTTATACTATTTTTCTTAAAAGAGCCCAAACTCCAAAAAGTGGGATGTAGTTGCTCCCAAGTCTGCTCCTATACCTGCCGGGGTCTCTTCGCCATTCCTCCGTACCTGAAAACATCCATAATGGTCTTGAACTTGAAACATAATCAGATCACAGCTGTGAGGCAGTCAGAGCTCTCAAGCTTTAAGTCATTGTCAATGTTAGGCATGAGCTTCAACCAGGTATCCAACATTGAACCTGGGGCATTTGCAAACCTTATAAATATCCGCGACTTGATAACTAACATTCAACCTGGGACATTTTCGAACATTTTGAGACTTTGCCGTTTAGACCTGTCTTTCAATCAGATAAGAAACCTTGAACCCGGGACATTCTCAAACCTATTCAGTCTCAAATTGCTGTTCCTCTACTCAAACAAGATACTTAACATTGAACCTGGGGCATTTGCAAACTTAACAAATCTCGAACATATTGATCTGCGATCCAATAAAATAACTAATATTGACTCTGAGATATTCAAAAATATTCAGAGGCTCATGCACCTGTCCCTACAGTCAAACCAGATATCCGTACTCCACCCGTCTGCTTACCGCATGCTGTCCTCTATTCTTATCGTTGATATTTACGACAACCCCTGGCAGTGTGATTGTAGGATGTTTCCCGTCAGACTGAAAATGACTAGGAATCTTCCGTTCGCAAACCAGATAACTTGTGTTCAACCGCCAGTCTTCTATGGGCAAAAGCTTAAAGATATTATTCCTAAAGATCTGACCTGTGACGAGTTAACCGTATCAGCACATCCTGATGATATCCAAGCCATTTCCACATCATCTGAGGCACAAACCTCTACTGGCCTTAGAAGCAATGTTGAAACAACAGGACGCCCTGTAGGCTTAACACTCGCCACAGTGCCCGTTGAAATTCAAACCTTATTCACATCATCCGGGGTGCCCACATCTTCTTCATTTGGCTATATCCAAAACAGTACTAATGCTGAAACAACAGCACGTCACGAAGGCACCCCAACCCCTTTAATGCCTAATGGTACCCAATGGAAGGAATTAGGTACAATGGCACCGTCAACTTCAATCCCTGCTATCACTGGTGCTTTAAACAAACCAGGAAGCAGCAGTTATCGTGATTCTGATGCCAGTTTCTCCTTAGCAATTTTGATCGGCTCCGTTGGCGGTACGGCCGCTGGCACTGCCCTTATTGTCACCATGATCATTCTTACAATCTGGTACAAGAAAAGAGCTAAATATCCCCCTTTAGGCCCAAACCCTACGGATGTTTTAAGTAGCACAGACACCACAGGCACTGTGATAGCTACTGACCAGGCGCGGTCTGAGGCTATCCCAAACGTCAGGGATCCTTCTAGAAACAAACCTCCCGAAGATGAGACTCCCCCAATCCCCCCACCTCGTAAAGATGCAGCTACAGTACATGAGATCGACAGAGCTGCCTCATATCACTACCAACCTCTAACAAAAACCGACAATGTCAACGGACCCACTGATGCAAATGATTACTTACACTGCACGAAATTGGATATTTAAGCAGTCTTAAAGCATGCTTAAAGGTTCCGTTTTGGCACTCTTTAAGCATATTTAAGCAAATCTTTACGCGTGCTTAAATATTACTTTTAAGCTAGCTTTAAGTTTGTGCTTAATGTGCTTAATGGCACTCTTTTAAGCAACATTTAAGCACTGTAAAGAAAGCTTAAACATTGATATTTAGGCTACATTTACGCGTCTTAAAGGGTCCTTAATGGTAGTGATTTAAGCTACCTTAATTAGTCCGTAAAGGTGCTTAATGGCACTCATTTAAGCAATTTTAAGCAGCTTAAAGTCAGCCTAAATCTTAATGTTTACACTACATTTAAGAGTTTTAAAGTGTCCTTAAAGTTTGTGGTTTAAGGTAGCTTAATTTGTCCGTAAAATGCGTAATGGCATTTCTTTAAGCCACCCTTAAGCACTTTAAAATACGTTTAATACTCGTTGTGTACCAGTATTAAGCATGCTTTAAACTGCTTAAGGGTTGCTTAAATAAGTGCCATTACGTACACTTTACGAAGCGTAAAGTAAGCTTATATATATATATAAAGTAAGCTACATATGTATATATTTATATATATAACCTTGTAACTATGCTACCTTAAGTATTCACAAATCGTACACAATATACCGTCAACATTCTTTTTATTCCTTCATCAAGGATAACCATTCCATTTGATATTGCGGTTGGAAATTATAGCGGTGGGAGGAAAATGGGATAGCTCACGGCACTTAATTTTAGCGGTGTGAACAAGGCAGATGATCAAAAGTGTTCAATGTACATGTATTACGGTATTGAAATTTTAGCGGTAAAAAAAGTAACAGCTAAATCAGCTATAATTAAGTGAAAGTTAACAAATCAACAATTACAGTTCTAGTACTCAAAAATATTTCCGGGCTAACGAAATGTTGGGCATTCGGGGAACTGTTAGACAATACTTCTAAGTTAAATTGCATATAGAGTATTCCGAAGTCCTTGGTGTCAACTGAACTAAATGTAAGGAAAAAAACTAAACATGGCAAACTCTCCTCCAGACAACTTCTAAAAAAAACTACTCCATGAAACTGCTGTCATGGCCATCCTCCTCGGCCCCGACTTCCGTGTCTGCTGTGCGACCGTATCTCTTGCTGATGGCCCACTTCGGGGCACCCTCGGGAAGGTTTCTGTCTGAGAGTTCCTCAGACACCTCCCGAGGTGTGCCCTTTGCAGGAATGACGTCGTCCAGGGAGTCCTTCAGCTTCCTCAGCTTTCCGGACTCCCAGGCCAGTCTTCTCACCTTGAAGACTGGCCTCTCCGAGTCACTGTCGCTTGACTCGGATGACATAAAGCCCTTGCGCAGTGCCTCATCGGCTTGCCTCTTGGATCGCTCTGTCCAGCCGCTCTTTGCTTGCTGAAAAGCCTTCAGCCTCCTCTCCAGTTTCTGAAACGATATATGAGGTTAGACATTTTCTAAAGCTAATTTCTTGTCACTATCTCTCCCCACTCACCCTAACATGGACTGCTCCCAAAACCACCCCTCTAAACAGTAAGAATCTAAACAATAAGATTATGAATTAACTCGCATTGGAAAAGTATCTTCTTAAATGTACATACAACATTAGCCAGAGTTTTAAAAAGAAAAGCTCGTTTTGTCTGTTTGTGAAGTAAATCAAAAAGGTTAGAAAAAAGAAAAGTGATATATCGACTCGGCTAGTGGTCTAATTGGGCTGTTTAATAAAAAGATTAACTTTGGATTCTACCCTAGTTCCAATCCAAATTCCAAGCTCAAACCCTCACTAGTTCCTAGACGTTCAAACACCTATACCCCCTCCAATCATCTTCCGCCCCCCACCCACCGTTCCGTTTTTTAACAAACGATTATCTGATTATCATGTACTGTAGAAACGTCATTTTATCTCGTCACACATTTCAAGTGCTATGAAATACCAATGATAAATTCCGTTTAGCTTACTATCCGAATAACACAGAACTTAAAATAAGTCACTTACTCTGCAAGTTGACGAGACAGAGGACTTTCTCCGTGTCTTGCGTCGTGGGCGGGAGCCCATGGGCGGCGTCGGGCTATCTTCCTCGGGTTCCCGCTCCTGTGCTCGGCCCGGCGGCGTTCTTGCTCCTCCAGTTGAGATTTTAGTGCCCGAAGTTCTTCTCTTTGAGCATCAAACTTTCTAACCATGTCCTGCAGGATGATGGCTAGGTTCTCGGTGTCTCCGCGCTCCGTGGGGTTGTCGCTAGACATATTATCGAACGGCGAAAATCAACGGATTCTAGGAAAAATTGTGACGCTAACTTGTCGTGTGCGTGTCTCAACAGCGAGTGACGCTCCGTTCCAACTGAAGGATTTCGAATGTCGTGTCACAAGAGCTGATTGGCTGTCATGTTATGGGAAGTATGAGGCGATTGGCTGATTTTAGACTAACATAAGTTAGCCGGTAGTCACAATGACATGTGAATTGTCTGGCACACATATTGTAAGCCAGCGTGGATGCAAATGACAGTCATTGTTACCTGGCGTGGGACCGTCCAGACATTTCACAACAAAACAATAGGTGAAAAAAAAACTTTTGCTGCAATATACACAAAATATCCATATGAAATACTTCACAGCTAACAACATCTCTTTCAAGATATTCTTCGCACTTTTTACAGAAAGCCACGAAATGTTAGACCGAAAAGTACACCTAGGAGCAATGCTCTAGCATACCTAGGTTCATAAAAGTTTGATGTCCGCAGCTAATAAAATGTTGCCAAGCTAGTGCGAGAAAAAGGGAATTGTTCTGAAATGAAGTAGAATGATGTTGGGCGCGTGAGCCGTCCGGCATTTTATTGTGTTCAGGCTAGGCAAGAAATTCTTGCGGAGCTCTAAGTAAAAGAGAATGCGCCCTAAAAGTTTTCAAAAAACTGTAATAGAACGATATAATACTGAGGAATTCAGTATTTTAAAATCGCACTGCATATTCAATCTGTGAGTTTTAAATGTTCAGGAACTCAGTACAGCGCCGTACGTATTGACACGGACCGTAGTGAATTTCGGGTAGGTTAACGTTGTTGAGAAATTTTGGGTTCCTGGCTGATAACGGAAGAATCGTTCAATCTAAAGGAAAACTAAAGTAGTCTACAGTTTCCCGGTATCATGGTCTATCTCGGTTTGAAAAAATGGTTTATCTGCCAGTCTCGAGTTAAACATTCTGTGAGTTCTAAATGTACAGGAACTCAGTACAGCGCCGTACGTATTGACACGGACCGTAGTGAATTTCGGTTAGGTTAACGTCGTTGAGAAATTATGGGTTCCTGGCTGCTAACGAAAGAGTCGTTCAATCTAAAGGAAAACTGAAGTAGTCTACAGTTTCCCAGTATCATGGTCTATCTCGGTTTGAAAAATGTTTTATCTGTTTATTTTTCTAAACTGAAGTAGAATGCTGTTAATTGGGTGCGCGAGCCGTCCTGCATTTGTGTCCGAGGCTAGGCAAGAAATTCTTGCGAAGTTCTAAGTACCAGAGAATACGCCCTAAAAGTTTGCTATACCTGTAATAGAACGATATAATACTGAGGAATCCAGTATTTTAAAGTCTTGTTTGGTAGATGTATAGAGTGGACGAAATCATTATTTTGGTACAGGTCGGGTATTTGCTAAAATAGCGCTAGCTGGCCGGGTGTTTGAACTGAGCTGGAGCGCATTGCTTGACAGAAATATTTACTCACCTTTTCGTTTTTCTGATAAAACACACGAAAAGTACACCCAGGAGGAATCCTCTAGCATACATAGGTTCATAAAAGTTTGATATCCTCAGCTAATAAAATGTTGCCAAGCTTACAGTGGGAGAAAAAAAGAATATTGTTCTGAAATAAAGTAGAATGCTGTTGGGCGCGTGAGCCGTCCTGTATTTGTGTCCGAGGCTAGGCAAGAAATTCTTGCGAAGTTCTAAGTAACAGAGAATACGCCCTAAAAGTTTGCTGTAACCTGTAATAGAACGATATAATACTGAGGAATCCAGTATTTTAAAGTCTTGTTTGGCAGATGTTTAGAGCGGACGAAATCATTATTTTGGTACAGGTCGGGTATTTGCTAAAATAGCGCTAGCTGGCCGGGTGTATGAACTAGAGCGCATTGCTTGACAGAAATATTTACTCACGTTTTCCGTTTTCCTGTTAAAAGAAACTAAAAGTACACCCAGGAGGAATCCTCTAGCATACATAGGTTCATAAAAGTTTGATATCCTCAGCTAATAAAATGTTGCCAAGCTTACAGTGGGAGAAAAAAAGAATATTGTTCTGAAATAAAGTAGAATGCTGTTGGGCGCGTGAGCCGTCCTGTATTTGTGTCCGAGGCTAGGCAAGAAATTCTTGCGAAGTTCTAAGTAACAGAGAATACGCCCTAAAAGTATGCTGTAACCTGTAATAGAACGATATAATACTGAGGAATCCAGGTTTTTAAAGTCTTGTTTGGCAGATGTTTAGAGCGGACGAAATCATTATTTTGGTACAGGTCGGGTATTTGCTAAAATAGCGCTAGCTGGCCGGGTGTATGAACTAGAGCGCATTGCTTGACAGAAATATTTACTCACGTTTTCCGTTTTCCTGTTAAAAGAAACTAAAAGTACACCCAAGAGGAATCCTCTAGCATACATAGGTTCATAAAAGTTTGATATCCTCAGCTAATAAAATGTTGCCAAGCTTACAGTGGGAGAAAAAAAGAATATTGTTCTGAAATAAAGTAGAATGCTGTTGGGCGCGTGAGCCGTCCTGTATTTGTGTCCGAGGCTAGGCAAGAAATTCTTGCGAAGTTCTAAGTAACAGAGAATACGCCCTAAAAGTTTGTTATAACCTGTGAAAGAACGATATATTACTGAGGAATCCAGTATTTTAAAGTCTTGTTTGGCAGATGTTTAGAGCGGACGAAATCATTATTTTGGTACAGGTCGGGTATTTGCTAAAATAGCGCTAGCTGGCCGGGTGTATGAACTAGAGCGCATTGCTTGACAGAAATATTTACTCACGTTTTCCGTTTTCCTGTTAAAAGAAACTAAAAGTACACCCAGGAGGAATCCTCTAGCATACATAGGTTCATAAAAGTTTGATATCCTCAGCTAATAAAATGTTGCCAAGCTTACAGTGGGAGAAAAAAGGAATATTGTTCTGAAATGAAGTAGAATGCTGTTGGGCGCGTGAGCCGTCCTGTATTTGTGTCCGAGGCTAGAAATTCTTGCGAAGTTCTAAGTAACAGAGAATACGCCCTAAAAGTTTGCTATAACCTGTAATAGAACGATATAATACTGAGGAATCCAGTATTTTAAAGTCTTGTTTGGCAGATGTTTAGAGCGGACGAAATCATTATTTTGGTACAGGTCGGGTATTTGCTAAAATAGCGCTAGCTGGCCGGGTGTATGAACTGGAGCGCATTGCTTGACAGAAATATTTACTCACCTTTTCCGTTTTTCTGATAAAACACACGAAAAGTACACCCAGGAGGAATCCTCTAGCATACATAGGTTCATAAAAGTTTGATATCCTCAGCTAATAAAATGTTGCCAAGCTTACAGTGGGAGAAAAAAAGAATATTGTTCTGAAATAAAGTACATGTAGAATGCTGTTGGGCGCGTGAGCCGTCCTGTATTTGTGTCCGAGGCTAGGCAAGAAATTCTTGCGAAGTTCTAAGTAACAGAGAATTCGCCCTAAAAGTTTGCTGTAACCTGTAATAGAACGATATAATACTGAGGAATCCAGTATTTTAAAGTCTTGTTTGGCAGATGTTTAGAGCGGACGAAATCATTATTTTGGTACAGGTCGGGTATTTGCTAAAACATCGATATCTGACCGTGTGTATAAACTAGAGCGCATTGCTTGACAGAAATATTTACTCACGTTTTCCGGATCCGTTTTCCTGTTAAAAGAAACTAAAAGTACACCCAGGAGGAATCCTCTAGCATACATAGGTTCATAAAAGTTTGATATCCTCAGCTAATAAAATGTTGCCAAGCTTACAGTGGGAGAAAAAAGGAATATTGTTCTGAAATGAAGTAGAATGCTGTTGGCCGGCGCGTGAGCCGTCCTGTATTTGTGTCCGAGGCTAGAAATTCTTGCGAAGTTCTAAGTAACAGAGAATACGCTCTAAAAGTTTGCTATAACCTGTAATAGAACGATATAATACTGAGGAATCCAGTATTTTAAAGTCTTGTTTGGTAGATGTTTAGAGCGGACGAAATCATTATTTTGGTACAGGTCGGGTATTTGCTAAAACAGCGCTAGCTGGCCGGTTGTATGAACTGGAGCGCATTGCTTGACAGAAATATTTACTCACCTTTGCGTTTTTCTGATAAAACACAAAAAAAGGACACCCAGCTGCAGGAGAAATCCTCAGGCATACTTGGGTGCGTAAAAGTTTGATGTCCACAGCTAACAATGTTGCCAAACTTACAGTGCGAGAAGGGAATTCTTCTAAAATGAAGTAAAATGCTGTTGGACGCGTGAGCCGTCCGGCATTTGTGTCCGAGGCTAGGCAAAAAATTATTGCGGAGTTCTAAGTAACAGAGAATACGCCCTAAAAGTTTGTTATAACCTGTGAAAGAACGATATATTACTGAGGAATCCAGTATTTCAAAATCTTGTTTGGGAGATATATAGAGCTGAGGAAATCCTTGTTTTAGGTACAGGTACAAGAGGTCTCGCCGTCACGCCCAGGATAACGTGCGGGGCCGTGTAGATCGCTTGACCGTACAGGTACAAGAGGTCTCGCCGCCGGCTAGCCCAGGCTAGCTAGCGCACGGGGACTGGCGCGGGGCCGTGTAGATCGCTTGACCGCACAGGTACAAGAGGTCTCGCCGCCGGCTAGCCCAGGCTAGCTAGCACACGGGGACTGGCGCGGGGCCGTGTAGATCGCTTGACCGCACAGGTACAAGAGGTCTCGCCGCCGGCTAGCCCAGGCTAGCTAGCGCACGGGGACTGGCGCGGGGCCGTGTAGATCGCTTTACCGTACAGGTACAAGAGGTCTCGCCGCCGGCTAGCCCAGGCTAGCTAGCGCACGGGGACTGGCGCGGGGCCGTGTAGATCGCTTTACCGTACAGGTACAAGAGGTCTCGCCGCCGGCTAGCCCAGGCTAGCTAGCGCACGGGGACTGGCGCGGGGCCGTGTAGATCGCTTTACCGTACAGGTACAAGAGGTCTCGCCGCCGGCTAGCCCAGGCTAGCTAGCGCACGGGGACTGGCGCGGGGCCGTGTAGATCGCTTTACCGTACAGGTACAAGAGGTCTCGCCGCCGGCTAGCCCAGGCTAGCTAGCGCACGGGGACTGGCGCGGGGCCGTGTAGATCGCTTCACCGTACAGGTACAAGAGGTCTCGCCGCCGGCTAGCCCAGGCTAGCGCGCGGGGACTGGCGCGGGGCCGAGTAGATCGCTTTACCGTACAGGTACAAGAGATCTCGCCGCCGGCTAGCCTAGGCTAGCGCGCGGGGCAGTGTCTATCCCTTTACCGTACAGTTACAAGAGGCCTCGCCGTCGGCAAGCCCTGTATTGAACCCTTACGGCCCCCACTTTACGTAGCTTAATTCAAGCTTAAATTTTCATTTTTAAGCTAACGTTACGCACACTTAAATGCATCTTATCTGAAACATTTTAACTTAACTGCAAAAGTCATAATCATCTAGGTCTTTATGATTTACCGTTGTCAAGTACACACGTGGAGTACACTGATGGAAATCAGTGGTGTGTATCTTTACTGCAACATTAAGCGACCTTAAAGATCAGGTTATGTTTAAGTACACTTTACGTTGTTCTATAAGAGAGTGTAAAGATTGCCTGCCGATTGTGGCATTTACGATGGCTTAAGTATGACTTAAAGAGTGCTTAATTATTTTGAAATATTTAAGCCTTATTTACGAACACCATTAAGCATGCTTAAATATCGGTTTTCGTGCAGTGTTAATACTTGTACCAAATGCGGGAGATTCTCAGGCTATCCCTCAATCCACAAATGTCAGGGATCCTTCATTGTCATTGTCCAATGGAAACAGACCCCCCGAAGATGAGACTCCCCCGGTTCCTCCACCTCGCAAAAGAGTACATGAGAATGACACGCAACATCACTACCAGCCTCTTACAAACACCAACAATTGGCTTGTTGATGGAAATGATATCCCTTATCACTACCAACCTTTAACAAACACCAACAATGGGCCTGTTGATGCAAATGGTATTCCAAACCACTACCAATCTCTAACAACAACAGCAAACAATGGGCCTGTTGATGCAAATGGTATTCCAAACCACTACCAATCTCTAACAAGAACCAACAATGGGTCTGTTGATGCAAATGACATTTCGCACCACTACCAATCTCTAACAACAACCAACAATGGGCCTGCTCATGCAAATGATATCCCTCATCACCACCAACCTCTCACAAACACCAACAATGGGCCTGCTGATGCAAATGATATCTCGCACCACTACCAGCCACTAACAAACACCAACAATAGGCCTCAGCTCATGCAAATGATATCCCCCATCACTACCAACCTCTACCAAACACCAACAAGACGCCGTAGGCAACAATTCTCCGTGAAGTTTTATTATTTGCAGATTTGAATATTGTACATAGTGGGAGTATACACAATCTTTATCATTATAAGTTTTTATCATCATATAGTTTATCTGTTATTGCACATATTTACATATATTGAATGCAGATTGAACAAAGGGGAACGTGAGTTTCAGCTGCCAACACAGAAAAAGGAAGACCGCTCAAATCAACTGCATAACGAAACAACATGATCACCACAGCAACTGTTACCACAGTTGCACACGTAAAACACCGGCCCACATAACCACTACGATAAAAACAAAAACACTTGCACAGGTAACTGCGCAACTGGCGGTCAGTCTAAAACCATTTCAACAATTTTAACACATACCGCTCAAGACAACTGCATAACAAAGCAACATGCATATGATCACCACAGCAGCGGTTAGCACAGTTGCACACGGAACAAAATTTATACTATATCTTGGCGCATTCGCCGCGCTCCGACCAATTTCAGGTCGCTATATTATAAGGCATGGTAAATCCAAATTTAACGCACACACGCACAGATGACAACAACAGCTACGATTACGAGCCTAAACCCACAACAAATAATTTTACCACATTCGGTACATGTCAACTACATCGTAAAAAAACCGTACCACACGGCCACATCCCTGCAGCATTGCCATGTCAACGGCACGCTCCCGTCATGACACCACGCTACACCGGCCGGGCGACAACATTTCATACACAACAGGAAAAATAGGGGGGAGTCACAAATATGGCAATCACCACAATATAAAAAAACGCTAAGGTAAAAACAAAGACACCTGCATCAACACGGACATAACGGCACACCACATGCCCAAATTCATAGAAATACAACGTACACAAACATGACTTTTACGTGCGAACACATTTCACAATTCCGGCCCATCCATAAACCATTACGGTCCGCATCTGGTCGGCATTAAAAACCGCACCGCACATCTGCATTAAGGATGCTTCCCCCCCCCCCCCGCTATTCAAAACAACGGGTTTTTCGCGGCCGGTCCCATGTGCCCCTAAATGTAGGGGTGCTTTTCGAATATTATCTTGACCGCGAAAACACCTACGGTAAATATTGATATACGTGCATCACCACTGGCATGCCTGCAGACGACGTATAAAATTAAATGCCGATTGAACAAAGGGAACCGTGAGTTTTAGCTGCGAACACGAAAAACCGGCTGACCCAAATACTCCTGCAGGAGGTATACCTCCTTCACGGAGTAACAATGGGTCTGCTGATGCAAATGATATCCCCCATCACTACAAACCTATAACAAACACCAATAATGGTCCTGACGATGCAAATGGTATCCGTCATCACTACCAACCTCTAACAAACACCAACAATGGGCTTGCTCATAGAAATGACACCCCTTATTAGCATTTAATTAAGCTTATAAAACTGCTAATAAAACATTCCTACTAAATTATGTTTGAATAATCTACTAGAATATGTTAGAGTTAAACGATAATGTCTTAAACAACCTGTAAAAGGGTTAATATGCGCATAGCCAGTCACAAGCAATCAACCAAGAGCTTTACATTTTGCATTACCAAATATGGTAAAAGTAAATGCAAGAGGGTGTAAACAACCTGATACATGTTAATATTCATACAACTACTCCCAGACAATCAACTCAACCATATACAGTTTGTGACACGTCATCACAGAACAGCTACCTTGAGCACATACCTACAGGCACAGCGGCAACAAGGATACAAAAGGTCCCCCATAACCTCCTGGCAAGCGAAAGGAATGGACAATTGAAGATACCACTTTGAAACTTTTGGATGAACCCCAACGGTAAGTCCTTTCTGTTGATAGCAATGGTATATATAAGCTAAAAAATGTACTGAGCACTTGTACTTAAGATGTGTAAGATATTGTGCCTCACATATAGGAGGGTAAATAGACAAATACCCAATCTGGCTACATGTGTACATCGACACTAGACCACGACTTCTAGATTCAAAGTTTACAGAATAGGATACAGTATACTGTAAAGATTACTCATTATTTTCATATTTTTTTCTCCATTGAAAAGTAGTGGAAACAGATCCTATCTATATTTTCCATTTAGAAACAAAGTTTAACTCAGACAAGTTTAGTATATGAGAGAGTGTTACTTTTTTATTTTAGAAAATTTAAATCAGTTGGAAAAAGGTTTAATTCTACGTCTCGGTAAATAGCAACAAAATGTATGGCTGATCTTTTTTTTCTTTCCTCTGACTTAAAAACCAGTACAAAATCACGACCTTTTTACTATAATGCTAGAGAAATAAATATTAATGGTGGTTATTTTCTATGCTGTTTTATAGCGAAATTTAGCTATAATATAGCGGGAAGACACTAAACACTATTACCTAAATGATGTTCTTTTTTGTTTCTTGTTTTTTTTATATTTTATTCTGTTTTCTTTAGCCAGGGTGGCCCGCTCAGTGATTGACACTGCTTTACAGTGGGGCCCTGTTTAGTCGTAATTAAGAGAACTCGAAAATAATTTTCGTGATTTTTGTGGGGATAAACAGTTGGTCTTATTCAAAGATTTTTTAGGATAATTTGAAACACACCTATGTTCGGAGAATGAATGATTGTTACAAGAGAGGGACATGGTATTTTCAATGCATTTAATTGAGAAGGAGAATCACACATGCGGTTATTAGTTGTAAAGTAATGTGAAACATGTGAATATTTCCAGGCGTACTTTGCCGAAACAGCATTTTTAAAATATATACTTCTTAATGCAAAAAAAGACAAAGTCTTACAGTTTGTGCTGGCAAGATCTAGAAGGAATAAACATGCTGTAAACGGTTACTATTCATACAGCTACTCCCAGACAATCAACAAAAATGGTTGAGCTTTACATGTTGCGTCACGGGGCATAAAGCAAAAGGGAGTAAACAACCTGCAAAACGTAAATAATTCATATAGCTGAATGCTTAGACAATTAGCTCAACCGTACGAATAAGACTAACTGACAACAAGTTGTCGCGGTATAACTAACTACAGCACAAATTCTACAGGCGCAACAACAAAGAGGAGACTAAACGCCCTTCATAACATCCTGGCGCAGAAGTGACAACTGAAGATAACATCTAACTTCAAAGGTAAGTCTTGTTTGTGACATGCAGTAATGGTATACCATGCAGGTTAACAAATATACATAGGCTTGTATGCATATTGTGTCCACATGCAGGAGGAACATTGCTCACAACCATGATCCATGAATGTTTTAGAACCAGCTATTACATTGGACATATTTTATGGTCTCTCGCCATAGGAATGTAGCTAAATGGCCCTAAGAAACCCTGTCTTTATAAGGTTTAACGTGTTTCTTGCTTTGCTGGTGAATGGATAGGTGGTCATTATTCATCAGTTCAAATGTTAAAAACGATGCTGGATTTAGAAAAAGAAAATTTCTTAAAAAATATTTTAACTGTGATAGTATGATTTATTCCAATACTTTGTTACATATTTTAGATGGCATGGAAAATTGAACCTAGATGACTTTAGAACCTACTAAAATCTGTTCTTTAGTAGTAGGTTGGGACACATCTTGCGTGGGTGTTTTTTTCTCTTTTTATGAATATAGCTATGTTTCTTCACTTTCAAAACAATCATTGAGACTGCAAGAGTTTTCACGTTGAAACCCATTGGGCTTATGGAACATTGTTAACTATTTTTCATTGTTCCTACTCGTCAAAGTCTTGAGCTACATTGAATCGGTGCATTCAGCCTACCTAGTGCTCGAATGGTCTTTAGTATATACACAGTGATGTAGGTTCGTTTGTTTAATTCTTTTTTTTTCTTTACAGGTGTCGGGATGGGAAGAAAATCAGGACAGGTGTTTCCTTTTCTCCTCATCCTTTTATTCTTAACAGAGCCTAATCAAGCGGGCTGTAGTTGTGGCCAAATAGTTTGCTCCTATACCAAGCTGGGGCTCTCCGACATTCCAGCTAACCTTAAACCATCCATCAGGGTGTTGGATTTGGGATTTAATAACATCACGACCTTGAGGCAGTCAGAGCTCTCAAGGTTTAAGTCATTGTCAATGTTAACCATCGCCTTCAACCAGATATCCAACATTCAACCTGGGGCATTTGCAAACCTCAAGAAACTCCGCAATCTAAATCTGCGATGCAACAAGCTAACCTACATTAAAGCTGGGACATTTTCAAACCTATTGAAACTAAATCGTTTAGACCTTTCTTCCAACAGGATAACTAGAATTGAACCCAGGTCTTTCTCAAATTTAATCAAGCTGAAATCGTTGTTCCTCAACTCAAACAAGATACTTAACATTGAACCTGGGGCATTTATTAACCTAATGAACCTTCAACATCTGGACCTGTACTGGAATGATATAGCTAACATTGAACCCGGGACATTTGCAAACCTAGTGTCACTCATACGCATTAACCTGCGATTCAATAAGATATCTAATATAAAGTCTGAGGCATTTACAAATCTTCAGAAGCTCATACAGTTGTCCCTACAGTCAAACCAGATATCCGTACTCCCCCCGTCTGCTTATCATATGCTGTCCTCTATTCATACCGTTGGAATTGAGGACAACCCCTGGCAGTGTGACTGTAGAATGGTTCCCTTTAGGCTCAAAATGACTAGGAATCTTCCATTCGAAAACCACATAACTTGTGTTCAACCGCCACGCCTCTCTGGGCAAAAGCTGAAAGATATCAATGTGGAAGATCTGACCTGTAACGAGTTAACCGTATCAGCACATCATGTTGATAACCAAGCCTTTTTCACATCATCTGAGGTACAAGCCTCTTCTTCATATGGCAATACAGGCATTAGAAGCAATGCAAAGACAACAGCACGTCCTGTAGGCTCAACACTCGCCACAGTGCCTGTTGAGATTCAAGTCTTTTTCACATCATCTGAGGTACAAACATCATCTCCATATGACAATACTGGTAAAAGCAATGCTAAAACATCAGGACGCCTTGTAGGCTCAACAATTGCCACAGTGCCCGTTTTGATTCAAGTTTTATTCACATCATCAGATGTCCCTGCATCTTCTTTATTTGGCAATGTCTCAAGCAGTACTAATGCTGAAAAAACAGCACGTCCTACAGGCTCAATAATTGCAACAATGCCTGTTGAGTATCAAGCCTTAGTCACGGCATCTGATGTCCCAACACATTCTCCATTTGGCCATATCCAAAGCAATACTAATGCTGAAACAACAGTACTCCAGGTAAGCACCATGACCCCCTCCATGCCTATTGACACCAAGTCGAAAGAGTTAGTTACAATGGCACCATTGACCTCAACCCCTGCTATCACTGGTAATTTAGATAAACCAGAAATCAGTTATGGTGAGTCTGATACAAGTTTCATCGGCATTGTTAGCGGTACAGCAACTGGCACTGTCGTTATTGTCACCATGATCATTTTCACAATCTGGTACAAGAAGAGAGCTAAAAATCCCCCAAACCCTACGGATGTTTTAAGTAGCACAAACGCCACTGTGATAACTACTGACCAGGCACAGTCTCAGGCTATCCCTGAATCCTCAAATATCAAGGATCCTTCATCATCCAATAGAAACAAACATCCCAAAGATGAGCCTCCCCCAATTCCTCCACATCGTGAAGTACATGAGGATGACACGCCACGCCACTACCAACCTCTATCAAACCCACATAATGGGCCTGCTGATGCAAATGGCATTCCACACTACTACCAACCTCTACCAAGCACCAAAAGTGGGCCTGCTGATGCAAATGGTATGGTTCCACATCTCTACCAACCACTAACAAATACCAGCAATGGCCCTGCTGATGCAAATGCTATCCGACACAGCTATCAACCTCCACAAAACATCAACAATGCGCCTGCTGATGCGAATAACATTCAACACAGCTACCAACCTCTAACAAACACCAATAATGCGCCTGCTGATGCAAATGGCACCCTACACAGCTACCTACCTCTACCAAACACCAACAATGGGTTTGCTGATGTATATGGCATTTCACACCACTACCAACCTCTACCAAACACCTATAATCGGCCTGTAGATGCATATGGCGACCCACGTCACTACCAACCTCTACCAAAAACTACCAATGGGCCTGCAGATGCAAATGATATTCCCCACCACTACCAACCTCTATCAAACACTAACAATAGGCCTGCTCAGGCAAACGACACTACACGTCTCTACCAACATCTACCAAACACCAACAATGGGCCTGCAGATGTAAATGATATTCCACACTACTACCAACCTCTAACAAACACCAACAATGGGCCTGCTCATGGAAATGACATGACGAACTACTACCAACCTATATCAAACTAATACTTGTACAAAAAGCTGGACCTAAAACTAACATTGCACAGTCATCTTTTAGGCCACAGTGTGGTGTTAGTCGTATTTATGTCGCCAGAGGGCGTAAGCAAAAATTCAAAACTGTCAAAGAGCAGACAGTACTGTTTAGACGCGCTTCTTAGAAGTTTCAAAGGATCGCAGTCTTTCAACTGTGCATTGAGGACAACAGACAGAACACGTGAAACTGAACATCAACCGACCCTGTTTGAAATTTTCCACAAAATGGCAGAGTTTGTTAGCAATATTACGCACGAGCTAAGATTTCGTAATGACATCATCCCCCCCCATTGTAAGGTGTTCCCATTTTGTTAAAATGAATTTGTTACTTGACGAGTACTAAGAAAAAAAAAACACCTTTCCATGACACCATTTACATATGTCCAAACAAGAGTCAGCCGATTTTTAAAGGAAAATATTTGTCGCAAATCCATGGCTAACGTGTGACAAATGCAAAGCATAGGCGGTAGGACGGGGGATTAACGGGATTGAGGGTTTGCTGGTCAGGGGATTTTAGACGACATCGGTGAGGACAAACCTGTCTTTGTGACGTGTCGTGCTGTTGTTAGGCGTTGTCATTGAGACGGATGGGTAGTTATTTGTGGCAGGGCTAACTAGGTTTTTACTCACATGCATCTTGTGCGCAATTCTTTAATCACAAGGCTGGCATTTCTTTAGTTTGACTGTAGCTTAAACAAATCAGTTCCGTTGGCCTCTCTATATAGTGCCTTTTCTGTTTACCCTTCCATCCCATGAAATCAAATGCTAAAATCCATTCGAGACGCTGCAATGTCCAGAACACAAGATATCAAAACTGAAGTATAGTGGAAAGCTTTCAGAGTACAATAAGGCCAAGTTCTACAACCATACGAAATATCATTAAGATCTATTCATGACTTCTGGAGTTATGCTTTTCACACAGACAGACAAGCACACGCACACACACACACGCACGCACACACACACACACACACACACACACACACACACACACACACACACACACGGCCCCGATAACATTTTTCTTTTTGGTAAAGGTAATTAGTCGAAAGATTAGGCGTGTGACGAAACACGCCATATGAGTAAGGAAATCAAAACAAATAAGAGCCGCACTCAATCGGTTTCTGACGTCAACATCATGTGAAACCGACGCCAAATTTGATTACTATCCGTGGGAAAAATGGCTAACAAAGTTACGCTTGATAAAGTCATGAAAAAAACCGACACAACAGCTGGCTTACACCAGAGGGTGGAGGCATAGTAGGTCGATTTGTAGTGTATAAAAGTGTGAGTCAGAGTAAAGTTGACGTTGTATCATTGTATATGATTACTTTATTCTTTCGTGAAAGGCAATAAGAAACCTTAGTTGTGTTTTTAATTATATTGTCAGCTCTAATTTTTTTCATATTTCAAAAAAGTATTATTCTTTGTACATGAATTGTCTGCCATACCATTTTAAATATTGATGCTTTGTTTGATGTGTTGAGAAAAAATTAATGACATTTCGCACAAACATTTTGCAAAAATTGCGGATATAAAAAGCGTCAAACCCACGTCTTCATTTAAAGAGGAAGGGAAGACCAATAGGTTTTGTCTCTGTGTTTTAAGGGAGATGAATGAGCTTGTTTAGGGCGGTGCATTTTTCAATACGAATCCGATGACCTTGAGTCTCCCCGTGTTCACCTTCTCGCCCCCCTCCCACACTTGCAGGGCAGGGCAGCCTTGCGTGTCCCGGACGTTGTGACGGGTTGTTCGAATTCCGCGCTATGTTTACTGTCAACACAGGTAGTCGTCAGCGTAAATAACTTTGCACTTTAGCAACACAAAAGGCGCCATTGTGGAGCCAACGGTGCTTTGGAGAGAACACGATGTTTCTGCGTGTCTCACACAGGAGATACAGTGGTCTGACTGAGTGGTTGTTGAAGAGGGCATTTGTGAAAAACATGTTAAGTCGTCGAGCGCAAGCACAACGTTTGGTGTAGTTTGGTAGATCTCTTGTTAAGGTTTGAGACATTATTACAAAACCATCACAGCAGAAATAGGCAAGACTAGTACTTTTTAATATCGTGTATGTTTATATCAACATTCTTTTTGTCCCCTCCCACTCCAAGTGCTTTGAACCTGCGGATGCGAATGGGGAGGGGGGAATCTTAAAGTGGCAACAAACACTGCATAGTTACGTTCCTTTTCTTTCACTCATGATGCCAAAACAGTCGACATAGCAAACCTGTCCTTTATATTTTCACGTAAATAAGCGCACGTCCGTTTCTTCGAAATGATATCTGTTGTGTTAAATATGTAACAGTCGTGTAGAAAAGAAAATTTCTGCTTAACGTAATTTTATTTCTACAATAACTACATATTTCATACGTGTCTAAGTATATATTTACGATAACCTGCATGTCAGGGGTGTACAATGTACCTATTAAGCCCCGGAGAAAACGTTGTTGTATTCAGTATTGTTATAGCCAGGAAGATATGCTACATGCATCTACATTGTGAAATATCACTATTTTTTTTAAATCGTGTAAGAGGAAAACTTTACAAGCTAGGCCTTGTTTCAGAGAAAATCCGTACCCCTTTCCATGAAAAAAACTTCATGTAGCAGTACGGACGATTTTATAATGTTATTGTTTCAATATAACTGTAAGGTACACTGAAGAATACCCACATTTTGTCACCTTATATGAACATTTATTGGAAGACGCTACTATAGATCTTATTGTGCAAAATGCACGTAAATTTATAGATGGAATAAACTTTTTGTGGTACTACGGCAGTGTTGGTGACTTCATTGTATTAGTATGATGTGTGCATGCACAAGAAAGATGTTTAAACAGTGCTATTCTCTTGAAAATGAACGTATAATATTAGGAGATTTGATTAAGTATGACCCCCTCAAAGGTCAACACACTGTAAACATAGTCTTTTGACACTAGTCAACATAACATGTCCTTCAGAGTAAAACTAATCGGAATGACACAGAATACAGCGTGACAGAAGGGACTTTGATACGATATGATATTGTGTAACGTAATATAAAGCATCATGATATAATGTATTACAGTTGGATGTGCTATTTTCAAGCAGGCTATGACAAAATGTTAAACAACCGCAGACAAGAATATCAGATAACTTTCGCCGAACCATGTCTTCTAAATTTTGTACGACACATGTACGACTATCCCTCAGTTTTTCGATCGTACTACGATCATTTATAGCGTATGTGACCGGTCCCTTAGTACGTACGTATAACCAAGACTCAGAATGACGCACTCTAAGAACAGGCCTTTGTGTGAGAAAACTACATAAACATAACATTACAAACCTCGAAAAAAGCACACAACCTACAAATCTTCACACATTTATATAACGAGGGTACCTTTTATATATCTGCTATCCTAGGACATAACCGCGG
Organism: Branchiostoma floridae x Branchiostoma japonicum; assembly: GCA_013266295.2. NCBI lineage: Eukaryota > Metazoa > Chordata > Leptocardii > Amphioxiformes > Branchiostomatidae > Branchiostoma > Branchiostoma floridae x Branchiostoma japonicum. The sequence goes on along the minus strand of CM023825.1, from coordinate 29,905,625 downwards.
CTTATCTGTGTTTTGTGTATAGTAAGCGTACCGTGTTCACGCACGGACCAAGACGCCCTCGGGCGGACACAGGTTATGTCATAGAGGGTATTTGAGGGCGGAAAGGCTGTAATAGGGGGTTTACTAAACATCTTGTTTAGTAAATCCAAAGTTAAGTACTAGGTACTTTTTTTAGAATTAGAGCAGGCGTTAAAGAACAAAAATATCATTGGTAAAGATTTTGAGAATTTGATTAACAGATCTTTCATGAAATCTGGTTGAAAAGACGCACGAATTTACTGACGACCACTTCCTAAATACCCCCAAAATAGCCCCATAAAGTTAGTTCTCACAGTTATTATTAGTCTTTACAAGTCCCATTCGGTAACTCACTGAACCGGCGCGAGATAAACCCAGGTTTGCATATCAGACAGAACCGCGCGTCCCAAGGCTTTGTTCGCAGCCTCCACGTCCCCAAAGCTCCGGACAAAACGCCGAGATTAACAGACTTTCCGGCTACTTTCAAGAAAAATGGCCGCGGTACTGTCTGCTAGAGGAACCATAGTTACAGTCACAACTTTGCCGCGGGCGCCTTCACCAGTCCGTGTCTCTGGACTTCGCTAAGTAAACAAGCAGTGAATGAAGAGAACTTCGGCAACTATGCGTGGGAAACACGCTCCGAGAAGCCCGGCTAAAAATGGCGCGTGAACTAAGTCTTGAGATGGCACCTTTCCCAAGGTGATTCACGTTTAAGAAGTCCAGTTTCTAGGTGAATATACCTGTCTAAGGAAAGATGTGGGGAAGACAGGCGGTGTTTCTTCTGGTTTTGGGAACTTCTATTGTGAACACAGGTATGTAACGATACCATATCTGTACAGTTTCAAATGCTTTTGTCTAATGTAGTACAATATGGACGGTCGGATATTTTCTCACAATGTCAAACAGATAGTCACGCTGATCGCCAAAAAAGCATAGGCCTTTAAAATAGTATAGTTATAATAATAAATATCTGCCAAGGCGGGCAAACAAGCACGTTATTACACATGAGAACACGTTCTGTTTGTTATTACATGTTTCGGTCTACTATCTAATAGTATCCTTTTGTTGTATGCCTAAAGCGCACCTGGGCAACTGGGAACTGTATAATGTACTTGGTGTTTGTGTAGTATTTGAAATCACTTCTTGAACGATTGGAAATGGGTATATTCTCTTTTTTAAATCTTAGTTTGACATCGTCCTAATTCAGCTTCTAATTCAATTTTCACATGTAATTGTATACAGACCAAAGTATTATGTATAGGAATAAATGAGTTGTTAGTTAGTCCCCCACCTTCCGTTAGATAAAGACCGCTGAGCGACAATTGAGCGACCTACATTTGATTTGTATACCCTATGAATTAACACATTTAATATGATCCATAATGTATTAGAATATTTGTTTGAAATAATAAACACACGAAATATACTAATTTGTTAATGACATTTGTTTGAACTACAAAGGGGATTTGGTCGCTCAATATATAGTCGCCGCCTCAGTAAAAAGAGGTAATAACGTCCATGTATAAGAAATACGTGGGAGATACCAAGGACAATATTATATATTATATTGAAGATATAGATCGACTATACATGAATATAGATGGAAGAACTGAAATACGATGAACGCAATCTTGTTTTTGGCTTGCACATCTATCGCTTAAACCTTTCATTGATAATCAAAACAAATACCGTATTTTTACTCCTCGATTTGGACGAAGAATGGTATAGTTGAATTCCGATATAGGAGTTTAACGTTGCTCGTTGCTATACTTAAGTTTTCTCTTTCTATTGAGAAGATACGAGTTTTCGAGAGTCTTTGATATGTGTTTCTGAACATAGCGTTAACTGTAAGGGGAGTGGGTATACTAACAACACATAATGTCGCCATCCATAGATATAAAGAAATACTAGTATATAGAACTATTTGGTACAAACATGCCACTCTGCGATCTGTTTTTTGTTCTTTTCTGACAAAACCAAGGCTGTTCTATTAGTTTATTTTGGTGTGTCCAAAACTCCGTGACATGTTCCTGATGAATGGATGAGATTGTTGTTGTCGGAGAGACAATCGCTTCTGTCTATTGTACGGTGACGTGTAGAGAGTGTTCAGAAGTCTGACACGCTGCCAATCGCGTGCCTTGTCTTCACACCTGGCCAGGCAGGTGATCTCAGATAAATGCTACCGACATCTGTCAAGGTGGACGGACAGTTCTGTGGAGTTGCCCCCCTCCCCCATGTATATATTACATATAATACCCGATAGGATGTATGTTTATTAGGATTATGCAGCATAAGTTACTAGTAGTAGGTCTAGAGTTAAGTTGTAGACCTTATCAACTAGATTTTGAGGGAGACTGAAAAAGGTCGATGTTTTTTTCTAGATGGACTGATTTAAGTCAAATTTATTAACTAATGTATTAACTTATTAACTAATTAATCATTCAAATGTACCCTTTAGTATAATGGATTATGGAAATATATTGTAATCGACTTCTTTTAACAGCCGGAAGTGTCCCATACGTCACATCCGTCTCGCCCTCGTCAGGCAGTGTCCAGGGCGGCACGCGGATCACTCTCATTGGTTCAGGTCAGTAAATGAATTATTTTCCACTATATATATATGATCGTGACAGACAAGCCGTCAACGACCTACGATGATACCATGCTGGACTATGGACTATATCTGTAAACTATTTAAGCGATTGAAGCCGTATTGTCTATCAATGTAAATGATTAGATCGTAATTTTGTGGGCCCTGTGTTTTCAAATGAAATATATTTGAGAAGCATGATAATTATATATTTATCAAAAGTTAGTATGATTTCATTTTCTTTTATCCCTGGTAAGTTGTTAAATATCTTTTCGCCGTAAAGAACATACAAATTTTCCAACCTGTTTTTTTTAAAGCTTTTGGCATGTCTTTATATTATTATGTCTTTGTTGAAGGTCACATAATGGTATAAGTTTAACTTTACCTTACCATATTTGACATGTTTGAAAAGCCATAAATTAAGGAAATGTCTACTATTGAATGTTTATGATGATTGGCAATACAATGTCTGGCACATTGTGTATCGTTTTTCAGGATTTATCTCCACGCAGTTCGCCTTTGGAGCTGGCAATCAACTTGTGGGATATCGGGTCTACTTCAGGACCAACATCCGGGAACTTCCGTGTGACGTCATACCGTACCTAAGTGGATCCCGCCAGATCGTCTGCACAACAAGGTAGATGAAGATCTCCAGAAATGGTAAAATGGAAAGCTAGTTCAGAAAAGTATGACAGGGAAACAGTATACGTATACAGCGTTCTCTTAAAAGCACAACAAAGCACGATTTGTTGCAGTGTTGGTGTATTGAAACAACTGAAACTATTCAATGATATCCTCTTACATCTTAGTAAAATAGACCACAATCAAATTGTGAGCGCCATTTTGAACTGTGTTCCCGCGAGAGCATAGAGTGGCGAGAACGCGCGTGAGCTTGCACGGAAACGAGGACGGGAAGAGTTCACATTTCCCTTCGACACTCCCTCCGACAGTTTCAAATCGCCGTAAGGCCACAGTAAGTAGATATAATGGATGACATCCTCCGCGAACTCCAAATCTAATGCGATAGGGCGAAAAAATACAAGGCGGACAAAAAAACAACAAGATTGCTAAATTTTTAAATTTTGAGATCGTAAATCTTGTTAAATTTAAAGGATAGTTGAGGCAACAAAACATGCATGAGATCACAACCAAAATGTCCTTTATTCCTGTATTCAATAGTATTACCTGGCTTTTTTTTCTGAAATCGGGCGAAAATCAATGCGCGTGCTGATGTCATCCATAAAAATTACTTGCTGTGGCCTAACTTGCATAGCGTTTCTCGTTCGCTGTTATCTGTGCAATTAATTGCACCCGCTGCGCGTTTCAAGAACAACCGTGCCTCATTTCTTCCAAACCACCGCTAGAAGACCATCAAAATACTACCTAAACACATTTAATAAACAGCACGTAACAGTTAAATGTCCGATTGAAATTGACATATTGCTAGCTGTATTTCCTGAATGTTTGGTACTAACCTTCTCTGCAGGCCGTCCAATGAGGAGACGTACAGTGTTCACGTGACGATCGACGGCTTTAGCCTGGAGAGCCTGGGCGGAGCCTACTGCAGCCCAGAATGCACTTTCCAGGTAAGGTAGTCTTATCGTTATACGTTTCAATAACATGAGGACATTTGTTTGTCAGTCGTGGATGTGTTATAAAAAATTCGACCGTCTTGTGGCGAAAGTAATTGTCGGAGACCATTGTGGACTGTCGGTCTGCGGCAAGACCATACCGCACGATATGACCGTTTCTTTACGATACATTGTTTATTATTGTCAACGGTCAGGTAAAAGATGCAAAATGATTAATAGGAAGTGAACGGTTATAGAATACCCTTTTTCCTTTTTTATTCTTATCAAAACTAATCTTAGCATGAGTAAGGCCTTTCATGGAGGTACAGCTCTGACTAATAACCTGAGTTTGTTTTGCCCACAGTATACTGACGACAAGACGCCGACCATCACTGGAGTATATCCACGATCAGTGGTCCCTGGTAAGTAAATTTTCTTGGTCTATGTCACGATAAGAACGCCTAGCGGCTACCGCTATTACTGCAGTTTGTAGCGTGTACATGGATTTAGCGACCGTAAGTGTAATACGTAGCACGTTGTTCCTTCTCTAGGTGAGTTGGTGACGATATCAGGCCGGATGTTTACAGAGAAGTACATAGAACAAGACTCGGAAGTGCGGAAAATACAGGGGTGAGTACACGTATATAGTAGAAATATGTAATCAACGGAATGAAAATAGCTTTGGACAGTTATTTTGTACTTCAGTGTATTTTGTATGGTACCTGGGATATAAGAAGCTCCTTGGGTGCATTTTAAGGAGGAAATGCTTAATTAAAAGCGTCTTTGCAATCAGTGCACATTACATTAGACAGCTTAGCTATTAGGCCACACCAAGTAATATATATGGATGACGTCCTCTGGAGACCCTAAATCTAATGCGAGAGCGCGGAAAAAAAACAAGAAGGGCCGAAAAAACAAGATGCCTAGATTTGAAATATCATAAGGGACGACAAATGTTAGGACACAAATTGAATGAGAGAACACAGTGTAACAACCAACAAGTCTTTTATTTGTCATGAAAATAGCAATAAATTAGTGGAACAACAGTTGTCGTCCTGTCCTGTTTTTTCCTTTCATCCCATCTTCCCTTCATTTTGCGATTTGCAGCACCTTTTCGACTCTTTGGTCATAGTTACAGGAAGCGGAATTTCTTTTGGGGGGGGGGGCAGGCCAAAATCAATCCGCGCGCGGACGTCATCCATAAATATTACTTGGTGTGGCCTTACAGCCATCGTCACTTACCTTTTGTGTCCTTTTGTACCGAGTCTAGGCCTGTAGTTCTGGCGGACAGTACCGGGGAGAAGCTGGACATCTGTAACCTGCTGAATCCGGCAACTAAGAAACCGTATGTACAATCTTGCGAATTCGCCTTATTCATTCATAAAAAGTATTACTTAAATACATTACCAATCCATGTGTAGATATCAAATGGCAGACAAACTGTATATTACTGGATAAACTACTCCATAGCATTTTGAAACCACCTATTTTAGCCATGCAAATGCTGTATACATGATTTTGTACATGATAATCATAGCCATACTCACATGTCTGTTTTAATCCCCAAAGACAGTACTATTTATTCTATATTGATGTCAGGAAGTAGCTGTTCTTGATACGACAAATTTGATATGTACCTGAAAACACTTCCGGTTTTCTTTCTTTTTAGATACAGTTTAGCCCTGGACGGCGACTCAACTACACAGGGAAGTGTGACTTGTAGGGTAGAGCACAGCTACATTGGTAAGTTTGCACCAGGATAGTTTAGTATGGCATTATTTTATGATAACGTTCGTGGTAATATCACAAATTTGAAGTTTTTACCCAACGGAAACAGATTTTCTTATTATTTTTCTATATTTCTTTTGCAGGAAATTTGAATGCCAGCTATGTCGTGTCCGATCTCGGAAGGTAATTGTGTTTAAAATTGTGTTCATAAGAAACGTTTAGAGATTTCGCTAAGTTATATCAAACACACGAAGTTATCTAGCCATTAAGAATATAAGGAAAAACATTCACTATGCCTAAATTTCAAAGAGGGTGTCCATAACCTACCCCCAAGGCAGTTTTCCCCATGTTTGGGACGTTACAACTCAAAACTCACCTGTGTGTTCCTTAGACTCCAGGAGAGATTCTGGTTCCGTCTCGTACTTTTGACACCAACAAAATGTCCAGCTTCTTCGTAGAAGGGTCATGTTTCCTGCCACTGCGATTGTTGTTATCACATGTATTCTTGAAAGAGAGTCTGAGATCTCGAATCTTCCGTCGAACCTGCTCAATTAAATAGACGTACTCCGCCTCTTTCAATCTCACCTGCAGCTGAACATACGCAAACTTGTCCCTTTGCCGACTCCAACTTGCGTTGTAACTCTCCTTCGGACCACTAACTGATAAGACACATGGTTTCTGCATGGCTCCATGTATAAAGTCAAAGTTTACATCTGCTTCCCCCACCTTCCGCCGTCTTTGTGAAAATCGCTCCCGCCTTAAATTCTAATTAGCCCGCGCTAAAACTTTCTTATGCGCTTTGATCATCCTGCATTAAACAAACCCATTTCAGATTATATTCTTAACATCACAAAGATACGAGAAGAAGCCGAACCTCTGTATTAGTGTTGTTTTAGTGCTAATGTAGTTAGATTTGTATCAGTAGTCTTGTTTGTACTGCAAGCATGTATATACATTTCCATCTGTTCACCTGTACTTAGCCCGATAGGGCATGAATGTACAATAAAGGTTATCTGTTAACCCTGACCTCCCACTGTAGGCTACCTAGTATTTGTTGGAAATAAACTCAACTCAGCTACTACTAGTACTCGTACTTTCTTGTCAACAGGTCACGGATTGAGGAAGGCGCTTTGCAGACTAGTGCCGGCGGAGAGCGCTATTTGATTCAGACACATGCAGGTGGGCATTTGTATATGTCACAGGGGAGACTGTAATCAATGGGAGACTGGAATCTTGGTTTTTTAATGCTTGTTTCTAACCCTAAAATGTGCTGCATACTAGTTTTTGAAGTTCTCTATAGACTAAGGTTACTGTCACTAGTGAGTAGTATGCAGCACATTTTAGGGTTAGAAACAATAACTAAAACCTTGATTCCAGTCTCCCCTGGATTCCAGTCTCCCCTGTGACATATATGACACTTGTATATGATACAAAGTTTAGAGCGATTATGGAAACTGATCTACTTACAACGATGTTGCACAGTGGAAAACAGCTCCCTATAAAGCACATCAGTGATATCAACGTTGTATCTCTGTTGGACGTAATTCAAATATCTTCCATTAGATTGTTGCTCGTGCAATTGTAAACATTAGTTTAAATATATGTACTTCGTGAGCCATTGCATAATCAGACGCCGTCTTTTCGTCAGAAATTCTAGCAGTGACGCCATCGAGAGGCAGTGCAGCAGGGGGAACACTCGTCTCCATTCAAGGAAGATACTTTATGGAAAACGTCAGCGTGTCCATCGATGGTATACAATATGTTTTATTTATTTTATTATCAGCTTACCATGATCCATCTTCTGTACGTTTACAAATTTCATTCTGTTCTCAATTGGTCAATTGTAAACTAGATATATCTACCTAATGCCTTATTTCCCTTTCAGGTGTCACATGTGACGTCATATTTGTCTCACCTGTGGAGATCACCTGCCGAACACGTGTACAAACGCCAAGGACAAGACAACAACACCTGTATCCCGGTAGGCTTCTTTTCCACTTGTCTTTGTTTTACCTGATAATAGTCGACAAGATCACGACATTTGAATATCACACATTGTACTATTTTCTTTAACTACTCACTTACTAACTAAGTTGAGATTTCCTCGGCTCCAATGACTGTTATTGCGTGTTTAGTATAATTGGACCTGTCCTTGGTGCTGAACACGCAGTCCCATTTTTATCTACTACAGGTCATTGGGGAATTTGGTCAACGTAAATACGCGCAGATTATCTATACACATGCAATGAAATCCGTGATTGTATAGTTGTAATAATGATAATAATAATGTTTCTATTGCTTCTTTAGGAAACCGAGGGCTTCTGTACGAGGTCTGGACCGAGAAGTTCTCCTCTGATGTTCGTGACGTCTCAGGGTTTATATTCACATCCGGGGACTTCCAGTCATTCTTCGCCCCAGAAGCGGCGAACCCTCCTAAGGTCAGTTGCGATGTTACAGTTTGACAAACAACATTATAATTTGGTAATCCTATGTCAGTTTTAAGACTGTCTACCTCCATATGCATTTTTACTACTATCAGGCCAGCAATATCGGTCTGTAGCTGATTGGACCTAACTTCGTGTTTAAGACCTTTTGTGGTCTGTAGTTAGGTAAACTGCCACACACACGTGCTGTCAGACAATAGTACGGACAAGCACAGTCAAACACACACACACAATTGCAAACACACACACACACACACACACACACTCAAAAACATACACTCAAAAACACAACATGTCCTGTCATTGGTACCGAATGCTATCCACACGCACACACACACACAGACACACACACACACACACACACACACACACACACACACACACACACACACACACTCAAAAACATACGCCTAAAACACAACAGGTCCTGCCCTTGGTGCTAAACGCTATCCACACGCACACACACACACACACACACTCAAAAACATACACCCAAAAACACAACATGTTCTGCCCTTGGTGCTGAACGCTATCCACACGCACACACAAACACACACACACATACACACACACACACACACACACACAAACATACAC